>JAYJLV010089667.1:0-13250 GCA_036873485.1 Torymus texanus | reverse complement strand
TGTGTGTGTGTGTGTGTGTGTGTGTGTGTGTGTGTGTGTATATATATATATGAGCAGAGACGAAAACAAATAAAATCGTTAAAAAGAAAAAGATTGACGTGTGCGGAGAACTGCTCGGTGAGTACTTATACGTCGCGCATTTACATCTTATGCCCTCTCGTTTCTTTGTTTCCTTTCGCGTGCGCGCGTGCACGTATACATATATATACACGTTGTTCTTCAGGAAGTTCGCGAAGGACGAGAAGAGAATCCGAGGTTATGCTTTTTCGGCGTATATATATATATATACATAAGCAGTGATGATAAGTGTAAGTGTATAGTATACTGAGGATGCACCTCTCTTTGCTTTTTTCTTTATTCTTTTTTATTATTTGCATACGTCTGCGCTCGCGTACACGAGCGTTGCTGAATTTGTAATTACGCGTGACATCCCGGATGACACGGCAAAGTAAATATAGGAATAAGGCGCGGGGTATAATGCGACGAGTGAGAGTCTCGTCCTTCGTTTGTACGATTTAAATAAAGAAATTAACGGTGACGATGGCGTATGTTGACGTTGTATATTTAAGGTATCTCTTTTTTTTCCTTTTTCTTTTTGTTAATGTGTATTATACGCTGTTGTGAAATAATCACAGTTATACAATGAGATTGACCTGAATCGATTGATTTTAATTTTTCCCCACTTTTTATATAATTACCTGTAATTAGAGTATATGATGTTTTACTTATTTTTTTTTTACCTTAATATTTTGTTCTAGATAGGTAAATTAGCTGTCTTTTAGGTACAAATTAACCTTCCTTCATATCATTGAATTTCATAGATTACACATTACTGTGCATTGTTTGTAATACTATAGCTTACATTATTCAGCAATTAATTAATATTATAGTAAACAGTACATGAATTTATTTCAAACATCCGTCAGCTCGTTCTAACAAGGGTCAACTCATTCTAGGATATATCAATTAGTCTATACCAGAACAAACCTCTTATAATTGGGTTATATGTACATGTATAATAAACAATTTTCTAATTCGCACGATAATCAAATACTAAATTATAGCTAATTAGAATTTACCGGACAAAAATTTAATTCAATTTCATTTACCACAACAGAACGCCCCTTAAGTAATTTAGCAAAATTAATGCATTTTAGAATCGACCAATACAAATACCAACATCGTACCCAAAAACTAATGGTATATACTGCGTTAAATGACTATATGCGATTGAATTGAGCAGTCAACCGTTAACAAAAGTATTCAGACCATAAAGTGTAATCAAATATTCGCTATAGAAAATTATTCACGAAAAATCTCTCATAGTATATACAATCATTTCACCCTCAGCCACATTATATTTCTCTGCTTCGCACGTGGCAATAGCTACGCAGCTATACTCTGCAGGCATCTGTACTGTCCATCGACGCGACGCGCAAGCCCCAAACCCACGTACACAAGGTATAGCTATATATATATATACACACTGCGAGGCGGAAGTAAAACGAGACTCGGCCCAGGGATCGAGTTACGAATTAGAGTCAACGGATGTGCGCCGCACGTGGACCCTATTAGTTATCTCTTAGTTATACACGCGCACGCGTGGATACAAAAGCCGTACGTCGTCGTCGTCGTCGTCGTTGTCTTCAGCCTAGTAATTTCCCAGCGGTGACGAATCCTTATACTAAGCAAGAGAGCGGGAAATAATTGACGAGAACGAGAAGGTAAACATTATGGATAAATAACGGGAGATTGATGATGAAAAGGTGGTGCGGGTGGAACGCTGATTTAACGAATATTCATTTTGAGGTGTAAGGTAGAAGTAGATCGGCGTTGTGCTTTTGGAGAAGAAGGAGATAATTTTTGATAATTGATAAATCCAATTCTAATGTGTCGATATATGAATTGAAGGAATATATATAAAACTTGTTCCGAAAAAGTATGTTTTACTACATATATTTGAATAGATGAGTAAATTCTAAACCGAAAGTTCCTTTACCATTTTTTGATATAATAAGTAGTTTTTTTAATCTCTAATGTATCAAAACCGTTAATTTTTAACAAACAATTTATATTTATAGATATTGCCTTATAAATATAGATATACATTTTCTGTTAAAAATTAACGATTTTGGTACCTTAGGGATTAAAAAAAGTACGTATTATATCAAAAAATAGTAAAGGAACTTTCGGTTTAGAATTTTCTCCTCTATCCAAATATATGTAGTAAAATATACATTTTCGGAACAATTTGTATAAACAGACACACACACGCAAATCTTGATTTTAGTTCGTTTTTTTTTTTGTTTAGGTTGAGTTATGATTCATTTCACTATGAACAAGTGAACATTGAAAAATCTACCTGCATATCTTGGTTTTTCACACTACGTGTCAAAAAAGTAGAACTGACAAAGACTTGTATATTTCAGTTTATATATTTTCAAGAGGTGTTATCATCTCTTTCTGGTCAATTTGTTTACGTACTGGAGCAGAAGTAAAAAAGCGCCATTTTCGTGATTGACAGGCCGCAATCGTTGCGTTATTAGTCAGAAGATAATTTTAGCCGTGTTTATTTTTAAATCCCGAGTTCTATAAATAACCACTGATACGTAATGGCATTAATTGCCAACGTGTCTACATACAAGAACATGCTTTTTTCTTTTGTTCGAATCATTTATTATTGTAATCTTTCTGTGTATTATAACTTTATCTATATAACATCCTAAAAAAATAACTATAAAAAAATCATCATTTTTTATTATATACCAAAAAAAGAAACAAAGTACCATAACACTTTAGTTCTGTCACAATCGTCTAAGATCACCCACATCACCTCGCTTAACAATACACATATACTAACACCGTAACAAGGTACCGACACGAATCAACGACATCTATAAAAAAAAAAAGAAGATCACTTCTACCATTCCATTTCTCTTTCAGTCCCATATACTTACCTCCTGCAATTTCGGTCGCTCCTCGTTCGCCTCAGACTCTCATAGTGGATCTATATACGAGAACGAGAAACAGACCGGGACGCGCAAAGTTTCAGAACAGCAGCAGCAGCAAGGGGGTGACAACCGGCCAATATACGCGTTCGACGACTATACCCTCCCCAGAACGAGAGTCTACTAATTAAGTTTCAAAATTACTTCATCCGGACGCGCGCTTCTCGTTCGCGTTTCGTTTCTCTTTCTCTCTCTCTCTCTCTCTCTTTCTCTTCTGCGACGACTCTTTGTTATAGTTTGATCAGTCCGTTTCTCCTTTTTCTCCCGCTCTTCTTTCGTTTGGATAATTTCGAAACTTTCATGTCTACCCGTTCGCGTGCCCACTCAGATTATATTTAATTGCCTCGTGTTCGTTAATTATTGTTTTTCCACGTGGACGAGCGAATGTGTACTACGGATTTAATTAACGAGGGGAAAGAGAAAGACTCTACGGTGTTGACTTTTTGGTTGGTTAGCTTTTCACGCGCACGCGCGCGAACGAATGAGAATGGATAAATAAGAGGGTAAGTAAATGAAAATGTACACGTGTATTTGTATAGATATAAATAGTGCGAATTTATTAATGTGACGAGTTGTTGTTGTGCGCTCGCGTATGCGCGTATGTATCTATAAGTATACAGCTTACGTATATAGTTGCGCGCGTTGCACACGTGGTTTGCGTAGAAAAGTACGTACAATTAAGCTATGCAATAGGGACGATGCCATAATAATAAGATATGTCGAAAAGATTTAAAAGTACGCGCCGTATGTATGCGCACGCGCGTCACTGATTAGCCTGACACAATTGCGTATATATATGTATATATGCGATGCGTGCGTTAAAAATGATAATTATATTTGGTTCTGTTCTGTGGCATATTTACAGATATATACGTATATATATATATATATATATAAAAGTTTGCGCAATTTTCGGCGATATATTGTATATATAGGTACAAATTCCTCGGCCTTACAATCTAATAGAAAAAAAAACAAACACTTGATTTTATACTTAATCAATGTAGCATATCTTTAACTTGTATAATAAACTATACACTATAGAGACTTATATCAATCTATCATATTCTAACTTACAATAAACTACACACTACACGTATATCCTTGTATCTTGTCGTCGTATATAGAAAACATTGCAAACGTCGTAAGTATAACCGACGAACAACAACTTGGCAATTATCATTTCCATCATGCGACATGAGGTTCACCGTGACTGTACAGTTATATATATTTTTGATATATTTAACACGCGAACTCCTTAAAAGTAAAAGTATCTCGTGCTTGTATAGTATTATTATTATTACTATACGCGCTCATATGCACAGGACACCGTCGCGTAAATCACAGCAGAGAGCAGAGATATGGTAACTGTTTACGCATGGTTATCCCCTCCAGAGGCTCTTCTCGGTGACGAAGCGCACCATCAGCGACAGAGCCATGAGGAAAATGATGACAGTAGCTGCGATCAGGATTGCACCGTATTCTAGAAAAAGAAAAGTGACAGCGACATGTGTGTTTATATAAGGTAGTTTTCGAGATTGGAAGAATAGATTAATATATGGTTGTAAAGTAAAAAGTACTTAGACTTTACTATCTTATTAAAATTTTGTGAAAGACAATTAAATAAAAGATATATACGTGTTTATAATATACGTGTACTGGTGTATGTAAATTCGTATACGAATTAATTTATGACAAATTTTCGACATTGTTTAATAAGAAACGCGTGACTCTTCCGATATATAAATGTAAATCTATTGTAAAGAATTTAAACGTAAGGTCATGGAAGGAGCATTAACCGGCCTTGCCGAAACAATTTATCTCTACGAGAAAACGTGTTTACAATTCTTGAACTATTAAAAATGTTTTCAGTCGCAGGTATATATAATAGCTATTTTGACCGAACAGAATTGATGTTGTTACAATTCTCTTTTTCTATTAACTATTTTTTCGGTTCAAAAAAAAATAACCGTGTGAATTTTTTCTTTCCACTTTTTCTTTACAGATCAAAAGTTGAATATTAAGTATCAGTTATAGCTGTGAATGATTAGTTATTGCTATAAAACTGCGTTATTTTACTCAAGAAAAAAGTGTTTTTACATTACGCATATATACGATGACTTTTATAGTGTTCTATAAAAATCATATTGACGCGTACGACAACAAGTTATATACTACTGTATGTTATTATTGTTAAATCATATAGTTCTATATCTTGTTTATAAAGAACATGCAATACGTTATTTACTGTGCAGTGATTCAGCTTTATACGCCTCTATATATACGCATATAGGAAAGTTCCGTCAACGTATGGCACGAGACAAAATATCATCGGTGATAAATCATCGTAACTAATCATATACAAACAAGCATACATATAAACATATACACATACAATATCAGTGAAAAAGTCAAACTTACTTCTCGCAGTACCAGACGACGATTTTACTGGTGGCCCAACCTCGGCGACAAGCCTCGGATGATGCTGCAACTGTACCACAGGATTGGCAACAGCAGTGTACCTCGGTGGTTCAATTTTGAAGATACCATAGCTGGTAAGTGGTATAGCTACCAAAGGCCTAGCAATAGTCCGGTTATCACCACTGCTTGTCCCTCCGCTATCCTCATATGGTACACCCGGGTAGACATAAGACCAGGGTACTCTGTGGTGCTCGTTGCTTATCAAGGACGCGTAAGGTGGAGGATCATCCTCGCACGACCAGCTGCTATAGTTCGGCGCTTCCGTGGAGCTATTGGCAGGTGTGTTGTTTTCCGTCGACGTAGAAGGGATGGCGTTACCAAGGCGATCGGTGACGCAGCTACATCGGTGAGCGGCATCTTCATCGGTGGATGGGTTGTCTTGGGATGGCGGAGGGACCGGCGATGTTGAGGTTAGCCGATCCCCTGAGTTTTCTTAAAAGAGATTAGAGAATTGCAATTATTTATTTAAAAAAGTATTTTTAATTATTATCCTGTTTTAGATTAAACAACGGATGAATAAATATATTACAGAATAAATTTAAAAAAAAATACACCGATATTTATACACACTCGGCGTCCTTTGACGTTGGAATAGGTAAATATCCGAAAATGTACAAATACCCTGACGAGATCATTGAACGTTTTCAGTATTTCAATATTTGAAAACATCGCGTGCGTATAGTTATGCAAATGTATGCTTATAATACGTTCTCAAATTTCTCTCACAGGTGCGTGTAATACATACACCACTCTATAATTCATATATATATATTATATTGCCTTCCTGTATACACATAGTATACGTCATTATCTCCCTATATACATATAAGGTTTATCCCAAATAGCAACCAATTAAAAATAAATCACCGCTAATTTAAAAGCCCATTTTACCTTCCTACACTAAAACGAGGACTAGTTTTCTCGCACCAGACGATTATCTAATTACACAGGTATACACAACTCTCACGTATACCTCTCAGCCTGTCAATTTTCCCTCGAAACCTCAAAAATGTCGCAATCGAAAAAGAAAAGGGAACCACCTCGACATTCAGGTGAAATATACGATCGACACGCGTATATATACTCACCTACACCTGCGACCGCGGGCCATCTTACCACATGCTATACCCGAATATATATGTTATACCTATACATTCTGGTCAGACTCACGCGTTATATACGTAATTCCGACCTATTACGTCGACCGGGAAAATTGCATAATCACTATACCAAGAGGTGTCACCTATTTAGGTCAGACAGTGTATGAATATGTGTTCCTTAATTTTTTTCCCCTCTCTTCTTCTTCTTCTTCTTCTTCTTCGTTGTCGTCATCTCGATCGTAAACTCTTTTTTTTTTGTTTTTATGTATTTTTAATACACACGGAGCCGGTACGGCACGCGCGCGCTTACGTTTTTCCCTACGAAAATGCGGTGTATAACTTTCACCGACGTAACACACAGCAGTGCCTGCGCGCGCGTTATACTGTCTTGTGTCCCGTACCTATACCGAACGTCTCTTTGGATAATAAAAGCAACCTGTGCGAGTGCGTGCGTGTGTTTACAATATATATATTTTAAAGATTTCGGCCTTGGTGTCTGAAAATATGGTTCAGGTCGAGTCGCGTATGTATGTATATATACAATGAGACGTGCACGTTATGTAAAAAAGCGTTTATTTATAGAGAGATAAGATTGAGAAGAATCGTGTGTAGTGAAGATGCAAGGGAAGACACATTTATATACGCGGAAAACGTATCTGTTTTAATTATGAAATAGAAGCTGGGGAGAATCACGGAAATGTGTATTGATGTGCAGCTGTACGGGTATAGCATTGAGAAAGATTACGGAGCAAATATAAATCTGTTACATTCTCCTGTTATGCAACGTGAAAAGTGTTAAGGAAGGAAACTCGTCATGCATGAATAGATGTAATTTGTGCACTTTTAATGGTTTCGAACTTCTTATGGGATTATATATAGACAATGTACAATTTTCATCTCACTTTTCACTAATCTCTGACGAGTATGTCTTCCTGTGTTATTAAAAGTTAATTTCAATCAAGTTTATACAAATATCTCTATGTAACGTTGTGTATAGTGGATTATCTAAGTGTTTATCTCGCAAGATCCTATTAAGAGTGAAAATGTTTAGAACCACATCTCTCGTTAAATCCCACCACAAGGCCCTTAACTTTCTTCTCCCCACGTCGTTCCAAATTTCAAACTTCATGGAAAATTTCCTAATATACGTAACCGCGTAAATTTGAACAAGACGTTAGCGCCACGTTAATTGAATTCGTCAAGATTTGCACAATAACGATATTTTTTACCGAGAGAATAGAACCGTTTGACATTACAGTGATTATATACGGAAGCGCAAATCTCTACGCGTAAGAAGCGAGATTAGATTTCACAACATGTCAAAGTACTTGCGGCTCTGCTAAAAATATCCTCAAGCGTGTATACGTTGTACGTATAGTGATGCCTACGTGGAAAAATGTGCGTGCGCGAAACGATGTTGCGTCTATGTACTGGGCAATTGTGCTCTTCGCGAGCGACGCAATGATAGAGCAAAAAATAGGGAGACAAAGTTTATTTATATTTTGAATTTGATTATCTGACGTTGTATATGGGAAAAAGCAGCGTATATACGATGAGTTTGATATAACGACTGTTTTTATGTGAAACTACAAGTGCACGCGCATAGCACAGTTCTGACGTGTTAGCTGAGATGAATTACACATGGTAATTGGTTGTCTTGGAAAAAAGTGTAACGGGAGTGCTTAATAATACATGTGACTGTAGAAGTCAAAAGTTTTGAATACGAAATTTCAAGTTGTAATATATAAAATAGTATTGTTTGTTAAATGCATTTTGTTTTGTAACCCTTAATTAATTAAAATATATGGGTAATAATAGAATTGAAGTTCATTTCGATTGAAAAACATCGAATTTTTTCTTCATATCAATATCGACAGACTTTCAGTGGCTGTAACATCGTAATAAGATGATGTCACAACATTGAAACTCGGCTCATTGATCCGTCATAGAAATTACGACTTCCTCTTTGACAAAATAAGTCGAAGAAAAGTGCCTTACGTTGATCTAATCCATTGATGTAATATCAAAAGAACTGTGACGTCTGTATTATTACTGTCAATTGAAAATTGAGAATAGCAGAAAGAATATTATAATTGTGTATAAAGTTATATAAAACTTGATTTACAAAACGTTGATTCAATCAATAAAACTCAGATAAAATATATAATTGTATATCGATAATATTTTGTAATTTAATTAGTAATACTATCATTAAAAAAAATTGGAAATATTGAATATATTATAAAAATCGTTAAAGATATATAACGATACAAATATATTCAGTTTATAACTTTTTTTTTTATAATAATTCAACCAGTCTTAAAACTGCGATATTTCTCAAAAATAATCATTCAGCAATTAAAACTAATTAGACTTGCAATTCTTCAATTTCAAATCGCTACTAGACACTTCTATCACACATCCTAACACTTTTCCCTCCGACATTACAATCAGCGAAATGTCACGCTGTCACAATCTTCAAATTGCATTATATGCATTTCATTGCTGAGTTAATCAACATCCTCACACCCAACAAAAAAAAATCCCTTCGCTAGACAAAATACAATCTCAATAAAATCTCACATCCACTGTATAAAATAAAACTCCCGCTAACCACAACAACAAGAAAAATCATCTTCCTCATATATATATACACACGTATGTATCCACAACATGTCGCAACCATTTCTCCTCTCACTTATCTCCACCTCGGAGAAACAAAGCCGGTCCACACATATAACATCTCCTCCACTATACACCACTTATTCCACGTAACCGCACGCACTACGTGACATATATATGTATATATATACCGATCGGTACCACTTGTTTTTTCTTTTTTTGTTTCTAATATACACCCTCGATCGGTAACCGAAGAAAAACCAAACCACCATTATGTATATGTATATATATATACCTCCTACGATGATATCCCACATGTGTCCATACCACGCACGACTGGGCGACTGGAGAAACACTTGCTGTTGCTGCTGCTGTCGCTGCTACTACTGCCGATCGCCACTGCCGTGACCCGTCGCTGAAAGACTCTCGTTGGCGCGCGAGAGAGGAGGTATATACTATATACAGTATAACGCGCGCGCTCTCGACTAAAGTAAACACGCGGGAGTAGGAGGAGCGATCGGCTTTTTCGCCGGTCGTTGTATATATATATGTGAGAAGAACGATGATGCGTGAGATATGACACGACCTGTTGTATATAAGTGTCCTTGTCGACGTTTCTTTTTTTTTTTTTCTTATAGTTGTGAGAGTGATGAAGATTATTCTATGTGGTTATAGAGGAAGCGATATTGTTTTTTTTTATCGCAAATATAGTGGGAACATTTTTTAGCAATGATGGAGAAAATACTTTTCCTGTTTGTGTTTTCTTGGGTATGAATGGTTTTTTTCTCTTTCTGGGTTCATGCAAATGTGAGACAGTTTATTGTCGGTTAATAGCACGGAGGTTTTTTTTAGCTGGGAATTGATTGATGTTGTGTCGTATTTTGTAAGAGGGAAATCCACGTGTCGCGCGCGCGCTCATACTTTTTCTTGAGTATGTGTTGTGAAAGGTACCGGTTACTAAGATAATATATGTGTGTCTAATGGGCCTGCGTTAGGTATGATGAGATAGATTTTTCAAAAATTTATAGTTTCAGGGGTTAAAGGAAAACAGGGTTATTGTAGAAGGAAATGTTTTGATCAAAGTATTTATTTACTGGAACGAATTGATAAATTATTAGTGTGTTTAAAATTTATAATAATATTATTTATAATTTATAATAATAATAATAATATAATGATATTATTTATGTTTTGATAATGAAGAAATTATTCAAAGAAATATTTAAAATAATGATACGTAGAACTGAAACATTAAAAATTTTGCAGCTGTAAAATTAAAAACATTTCCGCATATTATACAAATATAAGCACGTATATGTATAGTGATATGGAAATAATAATTAATCATGATAAGTTGAATGTAACATTGTAAAAAGTTCATGAGAGCCCAAAAAAATATGCAAATAACATGTCAAGTAGCTACTGGCAGTTATTGTGTATTCATGCAGAAGTCGTCGCGGTTTATTGATAATTCGCAACGCAAAGTGCATCAATGTTTTCCTTCAAACTCACGCCTTCTCGTTCGTCGTTATCTTTTATCTCGTTGCGTCAAGTTCACGAAAGTCGTACGAGCCGTTCCTCAAGTGCGCGCTTGTTGTTAATTCATTTTTTTGTTTTCGTTCTAGCCGCTTGTTGAATATATACACTGCTGATTAAAATTATTATCGGATAAACAAGAGTTTTCAATGTTCCTGCAAGTTTTATCAGATAAGTTGGTAAGAAAAACTATATAACGCACTCCGAGCGATGCGATTTTCAATTGAGATGAAAATTGAATCATGTTTATTTTAAGTTTCCTACGGCGTTTTAAAAAATTTCCCCAAGACAAAACTATCGATTGTTTACAAAACAGCTTTACGCTGCGAGAGTGCTTTGAAATTTGAAAAATTTGAAATAAAGTTAGATAGTATGGGTTTTAATTAAATAATCAAAATATCATACATTTGGGGTATTAGTATACCATTACGCAACTCTTTTCATACATAGTACAAAAAGCACGAAATGAACTTACGTAATAATTGGTCTGTGTTAAAAGTATCCACATTTGGAAGATATATAATTATTAGTATTATGTATTTAAAGACTTAATACTATTTTCATGCCTCAGGACAAGATGTATATGTAATAAAGATAATTAGCTAGAGGAGAAAATTTTCCCAGTAAGGATATCCTCTCCTAGATAATTGATCAATTACGTTAAAAAATAACGTCTATGTCGTTTTAAGCACTCAAACAATAATCTCAAATCATCTGAAACCAAAGTTCATTTTATTGCAATCCAAGTACTCCGATGCACATCATATATATAATACTTGTAAATTCGATTATCTTTCGTATTAATCTTACCCGATTTATATAATTTATTGACCATATCCGTCTTATTTATATTTTTAAAGAAATATGATAAAAACTTGTCAAGAATAATTAATTCCTCGATAACATTACAATAAATAAATGAACAACGATACAAATTATTGAAAGTTTAAAAAAAACATCCTTCTTTTCAGATATACACATTCCCAATATCAACGTCTTTGTAGTTTTATTCACCACCGCATAAAATCTCATCAATTCACTCTCACGAAAAGCACAACATCCATTCAGCCAATTAAAACGTCCACTTTATACATCTCTCCATTTCCCATCACCTAAAAATCAAACGCCAAAACCGCCACATTCCCTTATCACAATCTCTTTTCTTCACCCGCACGCGCGAATCTTCGCGCCCGTAAATCCATAAGCCCCCGAGGCACGCGACTTTAGAGCATATATATATATAGAAACGCACTTTGGACGAATGACACTCGTAAAAGTACGCGTGCGCGAGGAATATATCGCACAAGGGGTATAGTCGGTAGCTAAGTCCCTTTTGCACGTAGGGCCTTATATAGGTAGGCTGTAAAAGTATGGTGCCGTCGTGCCCGCATATGAGCCGATAAAAGGTCCACTAAAAGTAGGCAACTGAGGCGTTGCGTTATATGCGGCACATCGTGTGGTTTCGTCTTTGATGCTACCGTGTGAATGTAAGTATAACGGAGATTGTGTTTTGAGAAAAGGGTTATAGGTAATAATAGCGTTTAATTGAGATTTGATTGATTCAATTCGTTTAATTTGACGAATGCGTAGTTGAGGTCGTTGAGAATAAGTCATTTTTTAAATCACATTCAAAAGCTTCGTCTACAAGGAAATAAGAATATTAATTGAGGAACTGTACGTTAAATAGCTACGATGACTAAAGTTTACGTGCCGATCATAAAATGTGGTGAAAATACTTATTTCATGCTTGAAACTTGGATGTCTTAAAAATGTAGATTTTAAATAGTATTTCGTAGTATACTGTAAAGTTATTTTATTTTGATGGTTATATAGTTGTTTACAAAATGGAACAAAACTTTTTTTTCGAACGAAAACTTTTATTACACGAGACCAGAAAGGTCAAAAATCTAATCCAGGAACTGGAACAGTAATCGCATAGAACGCGGTACTTTTTGATTAGTATATAAAACTGTTTATAAAATGTAGAGAGTGGTTAAAAATCTAATTGGATTAGCATTTCCAAAACACACGCAAGATTTTAATTAGAGATATTATCATATAAAGTATTCGAAAATTCATTTCAAGTGTATATATATATTTACGCGGCAACGCGTTGAATTAAATTATTTCGAAAGTCACACCAAACAGCCAAACAATGCGTTCTTTCAACTCAAAAATCTCACCGCATCCGCGTATAATTAAAAAACTTCAGTACACCTTCAGTACTTGACAACTTCCCTCTCTAACCTCTTAAAGTCATCAGAAACTTAATGGAACCTTCATCAACTGCGTATAGCTTTGACACTCATCTCTGCGAAACGATGATTTCTTCGCGTTCCGCGTAAAATCTCGTTTATAATGGCGTAAGCTGTCGTCTCTCTCTCTCTTTCACTCTCTTGCGTACCGAAAATTGCAAAGGCCTCGTCGCGCGTTCGCGCACACATATATATATATATATATATATATATATATATATAGTATCGGACGCAGGCGTCCGGCTCCT
>JAYJLV010089646.1:0-13251 GCA_036873485.1 Torymus texanus | reverse complement strand
AGAGAGAGAGAGAGAGAGAGAGAGAGAGAGAGAGAGAGAGAGAGAGAGAGAGAGAGAGAGAGAGAGATAGAGAGAATGAAAGTACGAGGGTGAGTGTATGAATTGTGGAATTGCAGTATTGTTGTTATTGACTGCAGCATTCGGATGGTATTTATTGCATGGTTGAGTGGGAAATCAAGTATTTATTTGGATGACTCAAGAATGCACTTTTGCTTAATAAGCATTCTGTTGAAATATAACTTACGTTATTTTGGTAACGAATTATGAATATTTTTTCAAAAATTCAAATCATTATACTATACTTTTTATAAAACATGATAAAAACAGTTTACCAAGGAATTTAAACAACTTTAACAATTATTGTACCATAATTTCTTTTTAATCTATAATGCATAAATATTAAACGAATAACATTTTATCTATAATCATAAACAATCGCGATAACATATAAGAATCTAGCGTTAAATGAAACTCACGCCTACGTATCGTCCTAGAACCTTCTATATACCTTCCCATACACTCATACGCATACCGTGTCGAGTTTTTCGAGCGACTTTTTACCCAAGTTCATTTATTCCACGCGTATAACAGAGACTATGTATGTGTATGCGTGCACGATGGTAGAATGAAACTTCGTGCTCTATTTACTTAGGCATGTGATGACGTTACGCGCGCCTCTACTACTCGGATACTTTTACAGTTATCAAGATAGATACGACGCTCGACGTATCGTCTTTTTGCAACGACGAGGGCCCCGAGAGATAATGACTTTCAAATTGACGAGATGTTCTTGCGCGCATCTATGTGCATACAGTTAGCAGGTAAATTGAAAGTTTTTGCTGATTTTCCGGCCCACGGGAAAACTAATGGTCTGACTATTTAATTTGGAGCAGAATCGATTGGTTGTAATATGAGTGAACGCGGATTTCGCGCGTCGTTGGTATAAGTTGCGCGATAAAAAGTTTATTCAATAAATATATATAGGTGAAATGGAGTATTTTTGTCATCTTATATAATTAAGGTAACATTGTTTCATATATTTTTTAAAAAATTTAATTCGTTTCAGCGTTGATCTTATTATATTTTGTTTATTTATTAATTATTGACGGAATTGTTTTTTCATTAAAGTTCAATGAAAAATACAATACTTATACAAAACTTCGCATCTCAGAGTAACGTAAACAAAACGCATCACTACTACCTATAAGTACTCATCATTACTATTACCCAACAAATATTCATAGCAACCCACACCCCCTCTTACTTTTCACCCCCTCGCACGCGATAAATCAAAGCCCGCGCTCACACACACACGCACCACATGCCTTCACCTTTTTCCCGGGAAACGTACGCTCGCGCGCTTCTCGGAATTCGCACAAAGAGCTCTTCTCTCTATCTCTCTCTTTGCTCGCATCATCCCCGTCTGCCACTACACACACATACACACACACCCCGCACAGTCATAAAACGCAATCGACTTCTCTCTCTCTCTCTTCCCCCTGCCAAAAATCACATTCCGTCACGGCGGTGAACGAGAGAGAGAGAGAGAGAGCCAGCCAACCCCTCGAATTAACGTCGACATTCCCACACACACACACACGCGTGTGTGCACGCAACGCGTGCATGAATGCCTAATGCTCGCGCGGACAGTGATTTCCACCCTCCCTGCGTACGCGTATATATAACTATACGACGACGCCCTCGCTTATTCTCTTGCCCTTTCCCACATATATATACGCATGATGCGGGCGGCTGCGCGCACACGGGGAGTCGGGTTTGCCGCTGTCCGCGATTTTTCAGCGTGCTATATATATATATGTGGATGGGGTTTACCTGGGAGTTTTGGGACGACGCCTGGTATAATGTATAGGTAAATCGTGGCTATATATGTAGTCGGCGTTTTGGATGGGTGAACTTGGTGGGAAGATTGGATAGCGTGATTGTTTCGCGCAGAAGGGGGTGTGGGTAATGGATGTTTAGTAGGTGGTTTGTTTTAATATGGGATAATAAATTCGTGTGTAATATGGGTAGGAGTTAAAGTGGTGTTTGACATTGTTGAGAGAGTTATAGAGTTAGAATGGTTATTAGGGTTTGTATAGAGAGTGTACTTTGATATTTTTTTAATCACCATCAGTAATTTGAAATCATGAATGAATATACTGTTATATACAAAACAAATTATTATTATTTATTATTTCTATATCCTTGTATTGCTATGCAGTTAAAGTTTCATTTTGATATCTTTGATCATGATTACTTTTCATTACTTCTACAATCACATAAAAGAAAAGAAATCTACAAAATCAATAAATTCTTCCTACCACCGCCTATTAAAATAAATATCACCCGGGGGTGAACAAATTATTTTAAGCATTTCTCATCATCCATCAAAACCGACGGCCACCCACGCCAATTACATTACGGAAGTCCGTGTGCTCGCGAATAAGTCAATACGCGCGACACCACATTCACCTCCCCTACATACACACATTGCGGAATTGCATATCACTGGCATTAACTCCCGCCCTGTAAATCAGCATTCGATACCTTATCACACATCCACCTCCCACACACACACACGTACAGAATCATCCCCCGGCGCTTAATTTCCGTACCGCGACTGTCGATTCGCTCTCGCGTGCGGCGCGATGACTAATCGTTCGTATATACCAACATATATACATACTCGCTATAGTACAGCGGAAGAAATATGAAAAACGCCCGCGAAAAGGAAAGTATATATATATATAAGCGATGAACGTGCGCGGCGTGATGAAAGAGCGAGAGTCGCGAGAGACCATTTGTCAAGGTGACAGGGCAATCTCACCCCCGCGCCACGTGGAAATTCGAGACGAGCAGTAGTGGAGGTTGTATATATATATATACGTATACCTTTCGATATATATGTAGTTACCGATCGATCGTGTTGTACGCGGTGAGTGTATCAGGTGGTTCCTATAGGACTTTAACGCGTGTGGGTGGGTATGTGCGCGATTTTACTGCTGATGTTGTGAGTTTGCGTAAATGGTGAATGGGAATGAGGTGAAGGCTGATAAAAGCGGAGGTTTTAAAGGTCGGGGGTTGGTTGAGGAAAGGATGATTGTTTTTTTTTTTATTAAATTTCGTTAAAATTCTAGTGCGAATGTGGTATTGTATGTGTTTGTGAATTTGGCTGAAAAAGAGTTATGTTATGAGGTGACTGAACTGCCAATAGAACATTATTTAATTGTACTGAAAAAGTTATGTTTTTTGATGAATTAATAAGGTGGGATTTTTTTGAAAAGTGTATTGACCAATTCAAATAAGTAGTATAACTAAACAATAATATCTTTTGTGTTTATTCTGAAGATTCATTAAAGATTAATTATACGGGGACCGGAAAAAAAACAAATATTCGTTTAAAATCATAGTGCCCTTTTCCACACTTTTTTACTGGAAACTACTGCTGTAACTACGAGCCGAACTACTGTTTAAAAGTACTGAATGAATTATTGGCTACACGCCCGATAATCTATTTATAACTACAGTAGTATTATCGAAACTGCTACGATCAAAAACCACTCCTACGTCTTATCCAAAACGTTGAACTATTGTCGTTTACAACTATTCACAAACTACTGATATGTAATTTGAATATTTCTAGGGTATATTAACAATAGTACTAAGAAAATTCTAAATCGTTCGTATACATATATTTCAACGAGTCTCTATACCAATATACACGCATAATAGAACAATCGCATAAGCGATGACGTCGTAGCACCCGATCGGCAAAAATATCTACTCTGCTACTGACAAGTAGTTTGCTCGCACAACAATCGAACTGATAGTTCATACAGTAGTTTTAGCTTCTACAATTCGCCCTGTAGTTTATTTATGTATAAGAACCACATACTACACTCACTATACAATCAAAGTTCAGAAACAAGGAAACGCACACGCGTTCGCGTATATATATGCACTCGGTAATAAGGTAATAAAGGGCCGCTACACAGACATTCCCTCCGCATGAGTATATATACATACATATACGCATAGATATATAACCAGGGCCGCAATATATGCGTCTCTCTTGCGCGCATGTATAATTTTTGTCCGCTACGCGCGTAGTGCGTGTCAGGCATCGTCCGCCCCCGCGGTCTCGCGCAAGTATACCGCGTCCCCGTGCGGTAATTACTGTATTTAACCGAGAGAGAGAGAGAGAGAGAGAGAGAGAGAGAGAGAGAGAGAGAGAGAGAGAAGGACCGAGTTCCCATAACCTCTGCGTATGTATATACGATGTATATGTATATATAAAAGTGTAGAAGAGCTGCGTGTCATTGATATGTATGTATGTATGTCTGTGTGTGACCGAGAAATGTCGCGCACGGAGGACGAGAAGGAGGTGGCGCAGACGGGCAGAGACGAACGAGGGAAATTATATAGATGTAGCTTGTAGTATACGCGTATGTGGAGAGGCGGATGGAAAAATGCTGGTGGAATATGTGGGGTAATCCTTTGGGTGACAGATTGGAGGAGGAGGTGTGTACTGTTATAGTGGGGCTTGATTTAAGGTGGAGTTGTTCGAGGAGATGATTTAAAGTTACGTAGGTAAATGTTAATGTTATTTTTGTAACGTAATATAAAGTGACCCGCTTTCTATGTTAAGTAGGTTTTTTAGAGTAATCTAATGTAAAAATGATGACAAGATTGACAATTTGATACTGCGATAGTGTATGATTAGGTTTGACTATAAATTAGTTAATTAATCAAAAATATGTTGTGACGTTTAACTCAATTAGAAGAAGCGACGGCGAAAAAAAATATGTAAAAATATTACGTATAAGTGCTTATTAATTAATAAAACAAAAATGTATTAAACTTTACAATGCTGGAGCATTACCTTTGCGAACAGCAACGACGACTTTAACCATCACCTATAATAATTCTCATTCCCACAACCCCGTTACAATCATCCCAATCCACGTACAACCCCCCGCGATACACCTCCACTGTTAAGCGCAATCACTTTCCACCATATACCTTCCCCTCCCCTATACATATATATATCGTTCCGGAAAATCACGCGAACCTAAACGAAAGGGGGGAAACAGCACTGCTACGATCGCTACATTCGTATACACACATACACATTCAACGTTAACCCGTATACGTACAAGCTTTGGTTTTGGCAGGTGCCGCACCGCCACTGTCGGATTTCCCATAGCGTGTGCCGCGTTGTGGACGTTAATTAAGACCCGGGTTCACCTGCAGCAACGTTAGCGCCGAGATTCCCATGGAAAGCACTCGTGTATATATACACGTATATGTCGTGGCATTTAAAGCGATCGCTCGTCAATCGCGCGTACATGTGTATGTATGTATGTATATGTGTATATATACGTATATGTAGCAGTGGGAACTGAAATGTATATATATATATATACGTATACGTATGTGATTTCTCGCGTGTACAGAATTTTTTTTTCTCACGTGGGTTACGTACGTGTATGTGTATATGTATAGTTGCGCGTTGGGCGGGTTCGAGTGGGTTAGACCCGGTTGATGAAATTAATTGTGAAAGACATTACCGAGAGGGGCGGCTAAGGTGGAGTTAATTGTGATTGCGGTACGCGAAGTAGTTTTGGTAATTCTGATTTGCGTAATTAAAATAAGTCAGAGTCGGGAGGATGTTAGATTTTACGAAGGCGTTCTAATGCCTCGTTCAATGTATATAAGTTAAAAAAAAAAAAAAAATTTCGTAGAAAGCAGTGAGAGACATTTTTTATCTCTACATATATTAGCACTGATCGTCGCGCGAACGACTCCTTCAAGCTACAAACAACTATAAATTTTATTTTATCGTTATAACCACGTCAATCCCGCCTCGTAACCTTTTCACGCACGGATTAAAATATCTCCATCGCGGATAATCAACTCACCGGTATATATAATTCTCGTACTGTCGAGACAGCCAGCCTCGTTCGTTTTCTTAATACCAATCGGAAATAAAGAATACATACATACATACATGTATATATCCCTATGACAAATTCACTCATCACTCTCGTCTCGAAACGAGTCTATCACGGTTCGTCCATACACATCTCCATTCTCTTTCTCACATACGCATGGCATTATTAATCGGATTGGTTTATCACACAGGCAGCAGCGACCGAAAACTCACCCAACGCTGCCTGCGTATATAGCAGACATCGCACCTCCGTGGCTCGTTCATTTTCGCGCGTATATAATATAATGGCCACGCGCGTATACACACATACATATACACAACATCGCCAATAAACCCGAGCTCTCGACGCGCGAACGCTGACTAATGATCGCAGGGTGTTTTAAACAAAATGTATATATATATACATATACACACGTGTACATGTATATATGTGTGCGTGCGAATTCTCGCGTAGGAAATTGCCTCGCAACCTACCGCGTTGCGGGGCCTAAACAAGAGGCTCCATTAAGCCAAATGACTCGAGCGTGAACAACCTCCGTGATTAAAAGGGCGATTTATTATCCGGATACATCGCCGCCGACGCCGCGAGGTTCCACCTTCAATCCGTCAAATTCACTCGCGCTCTCTCGTTCTACGTGTGTATAGCGCGAAGTCGTGGCTTGGTTATGTGCGGCGGCGGCAATCGTGGTTTGCAAGCGCGAGAAAGGTGTGAAGATGGTACACTTTTTGTGTTGGGAGATTTGAAAATTCCTTGGGTATGGGTTAGAGAGAAAATGTGTGGATGAATTCTGTTGTGGTTTGAAGAAGTAAAAGAGTCATTGAAAATATTGATAATAGATATAGCAGACTTGTTAGCGGAGAACATCAAAAATGTGATCGTAAATGGACTATTTAAAATAGTAGATTGTATAAAATAAAAAAGATTTAATTACATATGATGTTCAAGGGTAGATATATCGAATGTGTAATTTTCTAGTCTTTTAAATCAATTCAAACATATATGAGAAGTTTAGATTTATGTACTTTAAATCGGATAGCTTCTAAATCATCAGAAAGTAAATGCTTTCCTAATTTCAATAACAACAAACTTTCTTTCATTCTGAATCAAAATTCCAACGATAACCCTACTATTAACTATGCATAATTAATTAATTTGTCATCAACCGTAATCAACTTTTTCATCACTTTAATTGTACCAATCCAACCTCACCATAACCAACCTAACAATCCTAACCCATTCACAAAAAATCCTGACTTCCCTACATCCCGCACCAGAAAAAAAAAAAAAATCCAACTCGCACCAACATCAATCGTCTCGTCATCCGAACTCTCTCGAACCGTGGAATCGCGTCGCGGCAGCAATCACCGGCGGCGCGATCATCAGGGACGTAATCAGCGCGCGAGTCCGGCGTCGCCAGGCGCTGCCTCCGCACCCTTCCGCTTCCTGTGTTCCGGTAGGCTTGTGACTCCCTCCCCTCCTCTCCCTATATACTCGCGTACTGCTTCCGGCTTCAGGTGCTCCTACCATGTACAAGCGAGTGGGATACACGCTCAGCCGAGCGACATGATGCCTCGCGCGACCCCCCGCTGATTTTATCATCGATGCCTTTTTTTTTCATCCGTGTTGCGGAGATTTTTTTTTTTTGTTGTTGCTCTGTGTATATAAGCCCGGAGAGGAGATAGAAAGTGGGAAAATTTTTTGACGTTGATGGAACAGAAGTTTAGGGTGGGAAGGGTGGTGTAATGGGAAAAGGGGTTTTAGCGGAGGTATATAGTGATTTGTGGGAATCGATTGGATACTTGAAACGTTATAATTATACCTGTGAATTATTAGTCGAGAGTTTGTTAGTGAAACAGTTATAAATATATTTTACGATACAACATTCTAGTTGACAACCGATGATTCACCATACATTACCGTACCGCTATACCAATAAAATTACTCTTAACACAAAGCTTAAACTTTTTGCATCCCAAGTATATCCCATCCGTAGAATTTAGAACGTTAGCACGTGTCTACCATATCATATTTCTCTACTCCCAGTCACATCTACTGCAACAAAGTTTCTCCTAATCCCACCATCCAAACTCTACCCCTTATCGCCCATAACCATCTATCAAGAAAAAATTAAAACATATACACATACACCGTAATAATACCGAGCAGCATATACGCGACAAAAGGACCACACCACCTCCGAAAAAAACTTCTCTTTTACTCGCTCGCATCACGTCACTTTTTACCATAACTCATATGTACGCGGGCCTGCACCGTACCTGGAATCCGGTTCCAACACCGCGACGACTTCCGGGCCGTTCTAGATCCCGGCCGACCGATAGCGCGATATGGCGAATCTCGCTTTCACCACGACAAAAAAAGAAAGAAAAGCAATGTGCGCGTGTGTATGTGTGTGTGTGTGTGTAGCAGTCTAATCGAGATGATGCGAGCTTGATATGTACATGTATATATGTATATACTATATGGAACGGCCCGTGTGCGAATGTTTAACCGTTCTTTTGCATGCGACGATGATGTTTCGTCGTTGCCTATGTTATCGATTGAAATTAATTTGGGAGGAGATAGATAAGCCATTAAAAATTACCATATTTTTTGCGGGATATCGAGATCCCTGCATGTGAAATGGAGTATCGAGGTATAGATGTGCTACGAATTTTTTTTTTTTTAATTTCGTAAGGTGATACATTTATAGGTGTCATCGGTATTCGTATGAGCTTTTGTTGGAATCTTTATTGTTCTTTCGAGTTGATCCAACTTTCTCAGGGCTTCAATTCCAGGTATATATCGATTTTGATTAAATATTGCAGACAAAATTATACGATGATCTAAGTAAATTTTTATCAGCGAAGACTGTATCAATAATAGCGTATTTTTATATCAAAATATATAATCGTAATTTTTGTTTATATGGTGGAAAAAGTATTTTTGCAGTAAACATAGACAAAAACATATACATATATCCATCATCGCATATGTTTCGTAATATCAAAATTTCTCTTTCCAAAATACTAAAATACCGTGTACAAGACCACTAACCAATACAACATACCCAATATTTTCACATTATCCCTATCCAAAAAAATTGCAAACTCCTAGAATCCCTCTCCCACGACGACCCAACCCATAGAAGGACCTCGAAGTCCACACCTATCCGATTTTTATCTATTATATTATACCACATCTCCTTCTCTCTCTGTCACCCAAAAGAAAATCGAATGATTTTCCCGGGAGAGTTACGTCGCGACGGCAATATACCGGCGCGCCCGTCTACGCGGCGCACAAACCCGTGACACACAGTCTCGCTCATTATTGCCGTTCGATCGGACTTCTCTCTCTCTCTCTCTCTCTCGGTATGCGTGTGTTTTTTTTTAGGCTGGGCGCCGCCGACGGAAGCACGTGTGCCGGAAGTGGAAGTGGAAATTGAGGCAATGACAGCGCGAGATAGCCGTGATTTCCGCGTCCGCGCCTATATAGCCCGATGGTAATGGGTGCGCGCGTGCGCATGGATGGACGGTAGAATGGACACTCTAGTGTGCATGCATTATGCAGATATAGGAGCGAGAGCGAGGAAAGGTTTGGCGCGAGGTGATTGAAAAGTGGGTTGATTTTTGAAGGTAGGAGTAGGGTTGACAGTCTTGGATGGATGGAAGTTGGATATTGTATGAGGTCTGAGTTATATAGATGGGGTATAATAAAAAGTTTAACTAGATTTTTTGGAGGCAAAGAAAAAATAATTTTATGTATTATTTTTCTGAAATTTATCTAATGCGCAAATTAATTATAACTCCAGATAAGCAAATTATGGAACATGGTATAAACGTTTTAATATACTTTGAAACCTGCGCGTACCAGCATTCCTCTTGCATATAGAACTACGTTTAATCCCGTTCCGCTACACGTGCTATATCTACATCATCCTTTTTCCTAAGCAAATACACGCACGCGCCGAGCAGCTCGAATCCAATCAATAATTTCCCTCTTCCAAGCAGAGGAACGCGTTCTATATACCCGAACTAATTGATAACTTACTGGTTTAATGTGTACGAAAACTTCCCCTGAATTCCAGGCGTCAAAACATTTACCTATTTGATATATATACATATCCCTAAAATATGATACCATAAACATCTGAATACACCAGGATGAGCATATATATACATCCAAGCTCACCCACGTCAAATTGTTATTTAATTTTCTCTAAAACGATTTCCTCTCGTTCCCTCGGTCTCTATCCGCTACAGCAGAGCCGTGATAAATTACCGGGCTCCATAATAAGCCACACGATAAGAATCACCGGAACGACATCAGACAGGCATCGCGCTCGCTAGCTCGCGTCATGCCGGCTGCGAACTTCATTCGCTTTACTGTCTCTCTCTTCTATCGCTTCTTATATACCCACTCCCTCGTCCCATCGATCTAATCGTCCATCCGCTCAAAAGGGTTGAAAATCAAAACGCTTCCCTAAGCACACACACACACACACATAGACCCACCCACTCACGGAGACAGCGCCGATTAACTCGAAACGACTCTATCCCCACGTTTGCGCTCGTATCTCGGGATGTATCATCCAAAATTGGAAAAGCTGCGCTCTCTCTCTCTCTCTCTCTCTTATGCGTCACCGTATATATACACGTGCGGCTGCCTTATTTTCGTATATATGCATGCGCGCGTCGCACATGCGTCTTTGTCGTGCGGTGATTCGTTTTCTTTGTCATGTCTATATGTGTGTATGCACGTATACAAGCAAGTGCATTGCGCACACGGGCTTTTTTTTTCTTTTTCCTTAGTTGGGCTTCGTTTTGTAGTAGCGTTTGCTGCGCGAGCAGGCCTGATTGAATGACGGATTTGGAAGTAGCTGTTCGTTGACCTGGCAGAGGTGCGAGCGCAGTTTAGGAAGAGGTGCGAGTGAACTGCGAGTTGTTGTTGCGAGTGGTGGGTGGAAGTTAATGAGGTTGCTGCTCGGTTTTGATGATACTCAATTTTGGATGAGTATTATTTTTTTTTCAATTTGTGCTAATTAAAGTTGCAGCATTTTTGAGGAAATTTAAAATTTTAAGGTTTATAATTTTATAATATAATTGGTAAAAAATAAATTAATAACTTAAACTTCCGAGAATTTTTGTTTCTTTACAATATGGTAAATGTACATCATTATTATTGAAATTCTAACTTACTTTTTTTATGTCATCATCATTTTCTTTGCGAACATTACAAATGACATTTACTTAGCTCACGGGTGTCTGAACACAATAAACTATGTATACCATCAACAAAGGACAGATCCTAAAACCCTAAGAAAAAAAACTCACCACACAAAATCACGATCATCCCCAAATCATCAATGGTCAATGCATATATACCTGTCCCATCCGAGAATTCGCAAACATTACCACGTCGTCCCAAAAACCCCCATTTATATATAAAATCCAAAACTCTCTCTCTCTTTCCACTCCATAATCCATCTCTCTCCATTTTTCTCTACCGTGTCACCCAGCCTCTCTCTCTCTACCTACGCGTCAGCGTACAAATCACACGTATATAACCACACACACACACATACATACACGGGTTTTCGAAGGGGGGAAGGTCCGACGTTGCCGGCGCGACGGTCGGCGCACGCCGGATGCTGCGCGAGAGCGAGAGAGAGTTTGGCGAATCGTCGCGGCAACGTCGTCGCTCTTCCCCCCGGTGCCTGCGCGTATGTACATCGGAAGGGGCCACACCTGGCCATCGTGCACGTCGTGTGTGTGTATATATATATATATATATGTATGTATATACACGTGTGCGTATATGTGATGCAGCTGCGCGCGCGTCGCGCGACCCCTACGATGCGACGCGTCGCGCTGTACTTATATACATCAGGGGATGAAGGGAGAGAGAGAGAGAGAGAGAGAGAGAGAAGCGGAACTAGAAGCTGATGCGCGACGACGACGCGACTATGGCGCGGGAATAAAGAGAGTGAGAGGGAGAATTGTGTAGGTAGCGGTAGAAAGTTGGTTGAGAGCTGCGCGTGGTTGGTGAAGAGAGAGAGAGAGACAGAGAGAAAGAGAGTACAGGAGAGGAAGAGAAAGGTGAGGTGCGAGGTGGATACATAGTAGGGGTTCGATACGGTTAATGAAAATCGAAAGATAATTAGGTGAGGGGCTTTTATATGCTTTTTCCTGAATGCTTATGTTGCTGTGGAGTGTTTTTAGATTGTTACTGTGATGACCGACGTTGGAATGTTAAATAAATGATAAGAATTTTTATCGTCATTTTCTTTAAACGAATATTGTACAGTTTCAAAACGATATATGATAAATAAAATGATAATTGTAGTATAGAAATAAATTTTGAGCTCAATCTTGTCAGTAATTATTCCCAAAGATTTAAGTTGAACCCCTAATAAAATCCTAACCATACAATTCCATTCGATTTCTGACAACAAAGAAATCACTTTATTGAGCTAAAAACTTCATTTTTTTTCTTAAAAAAAATCTTACAGTAAGAAATACAAGTGTTGTGTGAAATAATCATTTGATGCATCGATATAACGATCATCAACAATATGCGAGCGAGATTGATAAACTTCTTTATTCCGGTAGCAAGTGCTCGACTATCCCATTCCAAAAGTACTCCGTATAAAAAACGCTCCAAAAAACTCGATGAAAAAAACTCCTGGGAAATAAAATAGCGCAATAAAGAAAAAAAGGCAAAAACGAAGCAAGACAGAGAAAGAGAGAATCGCCCGGCGAGAAAAGTAGGACGAGGGATGACATATTTCAAAGAGGATGGCAGACATATACACGTACATACATACTGTCGTCGTATACAGGAATTTCAGTTACCTTTTCGCACCGAGCCTTCTCTCTCTCTCTCTCTCTTTCTCTCTCTCTCTCCATCTCCCTCTCTTTATATACAACGCGGGCACGCGCCGAAAACGTTGTCACACTGATATATATATATAGCTGCCAGCACAACGATTTCAACGAGCGCACACGCGGCATCTCGCCCGCGAGAACAAAGCACCGATATGTACGTATAATATAAGGCATATATATACGCATACGCATGTACGCGCGGATGTATATGTTAATTTCGCGAACGGCAGTAGTGCGGATTATCATATATTTCGAGCTATCGGGTTTCGTCTGCATAATCGATTGGCCGCACATATGCGCGCTCGCTTGTGCTAGACCGGACCTTTTTTCTGCATATATATATAGAGGGAGAGAGAGAGAGAGAGAGAGAGAGAGAGAGAGAGAGAGGTTGCACCACAGAGTTGGTCGACGAG
>JAYJLV010089635.1:0-13252 GCA_036873485.1 Torymus texanus | reverse complement strand
TGGTTCTTGACGTGGCTTACGTTTGCGTGATAAGACCCAAATTGGTAGAAACTGGTGTCACGTTCTTATAGAAGTTTTTTGACATTTTTGCTCATATCTTCGGTAATTTTTTGAAATTTAAAGGTGTCCTCTCCCCTTAAGGTAGTAGCCTGGTAACTTGCACGTTCTTTGAGGCTATTTTCGGGAATACTTTTTTTAGGGCAAAATAAAATTCAATCGGTTTGATTTTTTGTATGTTATTATTAGTATCTAAAAGTGAACAAAAAATTTTTTATTTTTTTTTTTTTTTTTTATTTTTTGATACTGTTTTTTTACACTGCAGTGAGTGGCTAAAAAAAAGGTATGTGGCTTGCCGGCGTGATTTCGTCGATTGTGGTCATCTGAAACAAAAAATCAAAAAGATTATTAATCTGGGAGCTTGTCATTCTGGTAGGTACTAGAACCAAATGATTTTGTTGAAAAATAACAAAATGGCGAACTTCGAAAGAAAATTGTCTTATTTTTTAGTTGAAATCAGGCTGTAAAATGGAAAGTTAGGGACGAAAAAATTGATGCTAGTACCTGCGAGAACTTAATGTGTAGAAAAACATATTCA
This sequence comes from Torymus texanus, assembly GCA_036873485.1. Lineage (NCBI taxonomy): Eukaryota > Metazoa > Arthropoda > Insecta > Hymenoptera > Torymidae > Torymus > Torymus texanus. The sequence goes on along the minus strand of JAYJLV010089635.1, from coordinate 12,657 downwards.
AATTTCAACTCAATCCGTTCGATAGAAAATTTTTTATCACTTCGACAAAGCCGGAAAAGCGTTGTTTCGAGAAAAATGCGCTTAAAGTTTTAGCAACAGATTATTTATAGAAAAATCATAGTTACACTAATCGTCTATCCTTGCTGCGTACAGTAAACCTTCAGTTTCTTCATAGACCTCATTCTCAGCCACTTATTCTGACCTGCGACTCATCCTGACAGTTTTAGAGGCATGAGGCATGGTCTCCATAATTTGCAAAACTGGTAAAAATCCTTCATTGAAGGTACATGCAGCTGTCCATGTAGCAATTTCAAGTGTCTTTTGGCCCACAAAAATGTGTTTGGGAGCTAAATTCCACACGCAATGGTTGAAAGCCTCGTTATTGTTCTGTTTTTTTTTCTTCTTTACATTTCTTCGTATATTTACAATTTAGAGAGAAAGAAACACTTTTCTTAAAGTTCGCACTTATGCTAAGTAACCCGATAGTTAGTATTTACATTCTCGGCTGGAGCTCGATATAAACACGTCTACTCTTACTGAGAGGATTTTGATGAATGATTCGAATTTAAAAGTTAGTGCAGTTATGTACTGTAAAGGGGCGCATGCAAATGGGCGAGTAGCCGCGCATACGCCGCGACGAGATTCGAGTCTCGCGCGCTTGCACGCATCACGACTACTAACGTCCCTGGGGAGACGCGGAGGAAGCGGAGCGGGAAGAAGGAGCCGCCGTGCCGCTGCGACAATGGCGTCGCGGCCATGTTCAGTCTGACCGTGCAACAGGTGCGACGTACCTTCCCGCTCGCCAGTGCCGCACGAGAGAGAGACGTCGCCCGTGCCTCGTTCGAGTCGACAGCCCGCGCCTCCGCCGCAGCAACCCGCCACACCGCCGTGAGAGCGTGGTTCGCCTCCGGCCTCGTTCGAGGAGAGAGAGAGAGCAAGGCAGAAGAGCCAGGCGACGAGCGGCTGAACGCCACGAGGCCACGTCGCGCCAGCGAAGCAGAGAGGGAGAGACAGAGAGTGATTAGCGCAGAGCTGGCCAGCTCCACCGTAAGTAACGAAACGTTATATTTGCCTCGTATGGTTTCGTGCGAGCGGATTCGCGCTTTTGTAAATATATTGCCGTCGCCGCTTGTATCGACACAAGCGGCCGCGGACGAGCGAGTGACCATTGCGTGGCGTTTCTCCGCGAGATTCTGCCGGCTGCGTCAACAGCCGGCTTACCGAAAAGTCTCGGCCTGTGCGTAGTTGCCTGTGTGGCTCGCGATTTTGTTCAGGTTCTCGCGCCCTTAGCGCGAGTCAATTACTAAGCAAATAAAGCCCACTTGTATTTAAGATTCAGTCGCCCCGTCTTTTCTTGATTTAGCCATACCTTCCCGCGTTCCTCCCGAGTACCGCCCTCTACCAATAGTTCGGCTGCAGCTAGCCGTGCAATGGCTCTAAGAAGAACATCGGCAACGGGAGTGGTAAGAAAGTCACTCAGGTTACCCTTAGTGGCATTGTACGGTTCCCGAAGGTAAGGTCCGGTGATGGCGAGGCGCCGTCCCCCTCCCCCCTCCCAACGTAGCATATAACCGCGGCATACGAGCGTCGGCGGGATCGACTTGCGCGTGCCAATCGAGTAGGCACGCGAGCATAGGCGAGCGACGTAATCGCCTGACGGCCGCTGTGCACCGACGCACGGCTGTTACCTTTCACCGACGAGGAGGTAGAAAAGCCCGACTGTAGCATCACCCCGTTACAGTACATATTGTGTCGTTGTTTTCAACATCGGAGAGAATTTGTGGCTAAGTATGGGAGAATCGCTATGAAATTCTACAGCAGTTCATTTGTGTCATGTATGTGAGTTTAATACATAATCGTTACGTTACGTATTGTAGTAGGTGGTCAATGTGGGTTCTTATGTTGTATCGAAAATCTGGACACGTTGAAGTAATTGTAGGGACATTTACCCTTAAAGTTTTATTGACAGTCCTTCTCCTTAGGTTGCGTAACGTACACGTTCGCTGCCAAGCGCCCTCTGATCATACATGCACTCTTATGCTCTCTCACGTTCATTAGCGGTACCGCATTCTTACGTCGCGGACGTAAACTAACGCGCAAACCTCAAAACTGGCATATGGTACGTTTAGTGGAGCAGCGGCGGAATTTGTCGCACATCTCGAAAATGAAGATAGAAAACTAATCAAGCAAGAAATTATAAATATAATCGACCAAGGAGAGAAAAATGGTAAAGGCCGTAAGGGGGTAATATACCTTTAAAAATTTATAGACTATTTTTCCTGCAAAAAATGAAGACAACATTATTAGTACAATGTACATACACATATACCATAAATCTATATTTATTATATTAAAAAGCTAAAATGTTCGGCCGTCCGACTACCGTCCGTCCGACTGTCTTCCAACCCCCACCCAATTCGGTCCATGAGGGTTGAATAAAGGGTTGAGTAAATTGTTAACAAAAGGTTGAAAGAAGGGTTAAAAAGACGCTAAAAAGGGGTTAAGGGAAGGGTTTAAGAAGAGGGTTATAAGAAGAATTAAAAGAAGGTTAAAAAAACACGTTTGTAATAAATTTGTAAATAATATATATTATGTATGAAGGTATGAATCAAGGGTCAGGGAGCAGTGTAATCGGTAGCCCAGTGTTTAGGGTGCTTGCATCCCGTTGGGACGGCTCGTGTTCGATTCCCGAGGTCATCGCTTATTTTTACGCTCCCTTTTTTCCCGTATCCACTCCGTTATAATGTTTTATTATTATTTTTCTAATACTTTATTAATTATATTTATAATAAAGAATATTTTTATGCGCTACTCATACCGTTTTCGTATAGTTGCTACAATTTATAGTAATATATACTGTAACATGGTATACGGCCACATTATAAATGTACGCATGAAGACCCTGCTGGCAACGAGGCAGGCTTATAGGCTCTCCAATGTACCCCCATACTCATGCGTCATAGGCTTACACTTTGTAACTCGATCAGATAATCAGCGCCTTAAGGCGAATTCGTAACTCATGGTCACAAAATATTTGTCGATTATATATATCTATCTTACACAGCACATACCACCTCAAGATCTCTCCCATCCACATATCCTAACCTTCCACATGCAAAGAATACGAAGATCCGTCGTCAACTACTAGCTACATCAGCCTCAGCAGCCGAGACGACCAACAACAAAAGATTGTGACCACTCCCGCAGCAGAAGGTATGTACCATCGACACCGAAGCAACTACATGTTGCCAACTTGACGGGCACCGACTGCTACATTGTTACTACCACCGCACCGTCGTGTTTCTCTCTATCACTTCATGTGTACTCTACACTATGGTACGGCCGCCGGCATGTATACGGAGAGCACATATCACTGTTAAGGTTACTACGAAAGTTCCGTTAGCTGAGGTTCTCCCGGTGGCCTCTCCTGTGGGTCAAATCATATTTACAAGATCGTTCTCGAATGGTTATTACCTCTAAAAATAGTAATTCTGACTGGCCTGAAACCAATTTAGGTATCCCACAGGGTTCCGTCCTGGGCCCCCTACTATTCTGACTTTATGTAAACGACTTACAGGACGTCTTCGACGGATGTACAATCAGGCATATTTTTTACGCAGATGACCTCCAAATCTATGTACACACCACTAAAGATAAAATCTTGGAAGGTATTATACGACTATCTGAAGCGGCGCAAATGGTGTCTGAATGGGCGGGGAACTCATGCCTGTGTCTTAATGCTGACAAAACTAAAGTACTAATTGTATTTGATTCGAGAATAAATGTTAATGATATTAATTCATTGGGATTGTCAGGCATTGAGATGTAGAATGGGGATCTCATCCCGTTTAGTACCGAGGTTGTGAGTCTCGGTGTTATTATTATTATTAACATTAAAGAAAAGAGTTGGGGCATATTGTGTGACCTCCAGACGCATAGGTGTTCCCTTGGCGTCCCTCGGTTTCCAGGAGAATTCAGCCCACAGCCTTCTCGTAACACTGAAGGATATTTCTGACGTCCTTCACCCTGATGTTCACCGCTAGCGGTAAGTGGTTACCAAGGTACTGGTGCCTTCTCTCCGCTAATGCCGGACATTCGAGGATGAAGTTCAGTGACGTCTCGTCCTCTTTTCCACAGAATCTGCAAGTTGGGTCTTTCTCAAGTCCCAACCTGTGTCTGTGTTTCCGCAAGGCACCGTATCCGATAATAATCTCTATCACGGTCTCTGCGCTGTTTCTTCTCAATGCGAGTATCTGCTCTGCCTATCCCTCCATCTCTGAAACCTTGATAAAGGTTTTGGCTGTTCGACATCCCTGGGCATTTATACACGCCTCCGAATGTTCCTTGGCGATCCACCTGTGAATGTATGCATTGATTATAGTGTCGCATATTTCGGTTGCCGGTTCTGGACCTGTTAAGTCCTCCTTCCTCGACTGCCTAGCCAGCCTGTCCGCTATTACATTTCCCTTTATTCCGGTATGGCCCGGCAAACAGAAAATGGTTAGCATACGGCTTACTGCCAGCCGATTCAGGGTCCGATAATAGTTGTACACTAGCCTCGAGGTGATTGTATTCGTTCTAAGGGTCTTAATGGCACTCTTACTATATATGACAATATGTAGGTGCCCTTCATCGCTCTCTGCCTCTGCCGAGAGAGCGCCGTTGAGCACCCCTACCAGCTCAGCTTGTAGTACCGTCGTGTACCGCTCCAGTGGAAAGGTTCCCTTCCTCCGCTGCGACGGTAAACTCCTACACCAGTTCCTTCTACCCCCTTGGATCCATCTGTATACCAGACTTTGCTGTTGGATGGTAGCTTCACACGGTCTGCTGCCCAGTCGGACCTATCCGACAGGATGATCCGGTATTTCCTGTCAAACATAAATACCTTGGTCCTCTTATCACGGAGAATCATAAAGACGCCTCTGGACTTCAGGACCTCTGGTATTATGCCCTGAATGCTATCCCCAGGGTCCTTATCAACCCTAAATAGCCCTCTAGCAGCAGCAGCAGCAGCAATGGTCAGGTTAAGAGGCTCCATACAAAGCGCTGCGCCTAGAGCAGCCATTCGCGTGGACCTCCCCGCTCCTGTAATACACCGTAGTACCAAGCCTCTCAACCTTTCCAGCTGCCCTTCTGCTGTTTACAGATGTGTTCTATTCCACTAGACCACCGCTGCATAGTTGAATCGGGGCTTTATGATATCATCATACAGCTATTTCATCGCTACCGGTTTCAATCTCCAGTTTCTGCCCATGGCTCTTTGTAGTTGCCGGTTGTGGTGACTTCCCGGTATTTTACCTCTAGGTGTCTCTTCCATGTCAGCTTGCTGTCCATGGTGACTCCTAAACATTTGACCTCATTGGATAACTTGGAACTATACCGCTGAGCGTCAGTTTGCAGGTTATATCCCACTTGTATCTCCTGGTGAACACCATGACCTCTGTTTTGTCTGGATTGACTCAGAAGCCCGTGCTCCTACACCAGGCTTGTACAATCCGCAAGCCCCCCTGTGTGAGTTCCATGAGGGTGTGTAGGAAGGGTCTACGCCTCATGATCAATATGTCATCATCGTAACCGACAACCTGACATCCCTCCTCACTAAGGTTTGTTAGCAGATTGTCCACTACCGGGCACCATATTCCCTGGCAGGCAGCCCGAGGAAACCGAGCTCCTTACAATGGTTTTGCCTTTAGTCACTTCTAGCTGCCTATTACCGAGCATATGGCTCATCCGAACTACTAGCATTGTAGGCACTCAGAACCTCCTTAGAGCATTATTGGTGACGCCTCTTAAGGTATGGTTGAACGCCCCCTCTATGTCCATGAAAGTACCGACAGCAAAGACTCCATTCGCTAGCAGGGGCTGTATTAGCTGTGTCACCCTTTGCAGGGCTGACTCCGTGGCCATACTTGCCCTGTACGCGTGTTGACCTGCGTGCAGGGTCCTGCCTCTTAAAATCACATCCCTGATATGTATATCTGTCGATCAGTCTTTCAGAGGTTTTAACCTTTAGACTGCCGGGATTTGAACCTTCAAACCGTCCTTTAAAAGTGGCCAAATTAATGTCTCGTATCATGTATCAACTATATACAAAGTTCATATCACAGGTCGAGCCGATATATCGGCTTTCCGGCAGTCTAAAGGTTAAGCAAGAAGGAAGTCAAGCTTATAGGGCGGAAATCCTTCGGAGAGGTATACCACTTTTTCCTGGTTTCGGAATGAACACTACCCTCGCACCTTGCCAAGCGACAGGCACGCCCCCAAGCATTAGGCTCGCCTTGATCACCTTAACTATGGACCCAATTAGGACGTGCTCCGCCTTCTTCAAGTGTATCGAGTATATCCCGTCCATCCCAGGTGATTTATATGGTTTCAAGGAATTTGTGGCCCACTTGATCCTTTCCGTGGTCGCTTTCTGGTTTGCTAGTTTGCGATTCTGGCGCCATATCGACACTCTGAGCCACCTGCCGCTGACCTCTATTTCCTCCGTCTGGATCGGTCCTTCCTCGTCCCCGTTAGTAAAACTGGGGAAGTGTGCCTTAATCAGACATTTCCGAGTCTCCTCATCTGATGTGGAGAATCTGCCGTTTTGGGAGCCAAGGACAGCCTCGGAGCTACTTGAAAGCATCTTCTTCAGTCTACCAGCCTCGGCTCTTCTTCATCTTCCCCACAGAAGGAGACCCATTTTGTCCGCTAGGCTTTCCTTATTTCTTCTATGTAACGATCCCTGTCCCGGTTATATTCCTGCCAGAAGAGACGGTCGTTGCCTTTCCTGGCTTTCCTGAGGAGGGCTCTAGTCCTCTCCCTAAGAGTAGCCAGGCCCTTGTTCCACCATCTAACTTGGCCTCTGCGTTTATGCTTCGTAAGTTGGCAGTTTTTGTAGTAGGTATTTAGTATCTCTTCCTTCAGCGTCTTGGCGGCCGTCTCTAGCGTGGGTACGTCGTCAATTGCTTTAGGAATGTCCCTAAGAGATTCTGAGAGATCTGCTGAGAAGTTTACCCAATTAGTATGTTCAACATTCAGGATGTCTAGCTCCGTAGTCATCAGATTTTCCACCGAGCGCTGTCCGCGCCAATTGGTGTTAGTAATGCCCCATAGTTGATGGCGCGCGTTTGCGTCGCATCCTATCAATAGGGGCATCTTAAGCGCCTTACAGTGGTCCACCAGTCGCACTACTTCCATTGACGGCACGTTACTGTTCTGCCCCTCAACGTTAGGGAAGTATGCCGACGCTATAGCCACTCTCCCGCCGCCGTTCATCTCTGTCATGACCGCCATCAGGTCCACAGTGCATAGTTCCCACTGGGGCACAACATTGATTCCTTTCACTACTATGCATGCTCTGGACCTGGTTGATGCTGCGTTCCTGAAACATATCAGCCCTTCTAAGCCTCTGATTACGCCATTCACTGTCCATGGTTCTTGGGCCAGTGATAGGCCTGTGTGCGCCGCAGCCAGGCCCCTCTGCAAAATAGCAGTGGCGCCCTTGCTGTGGTTCCAGTTTATCTGAGTTATTGTCAGTGACGGAGGGGCCATTATGTCTTGTCCACCGCCATTGCCTCAACCTCTCTCCCTTCCGGAGTTTGGCGAGGCACCTTGAAGATGATCCTTCCTAGCTCCATCCAGGGCCTGTTGTCAAGGACCTTCAAGGCCCTGACTTGAGATTCGGGCAGCTGGAACACCAGGACGTATTTGTCCCGGGTGTCCTGCCTTCCTGAATCCTTGTGGGACGGTGGCGCCCTCACCGAGCGCCATCCGTTCATATTCAAGGTGGGGTTGTATGCCGCCAGTCGGCTCATGACCTCGGCCGGCTCCTCAAGAGACCCCGGCAGTCAGACCGAGGCCTTGTGCAGCCTTGGCATGAACTCTACCCCTTCCACCCTGATTTTCGGGCCCCGAACTCAGGGGTGGCCACCTTATTTAGCAGCCACTCCTTTGACCTTTGGTCAGAGGCCACGAAGACGAAGACTCCCCCTTTCCCGAACGATGTCTCCAATCTGGGCATCTGTTCCGGGGGAGTCTCTTTAGCCAGTTCCCTGAACGTGACTCTGATTCTGCTGATGTCTTCTTGTGAGGCGCCCCCGACGGGCCCGTGCTCTCTGCCGCCTTCCGGTGACCTCCCTCGGGCGTTCCACGCGCCTCCCTTCGGGCCGGGCTTTTGGAGCCCGTGCCCCCAGGGGGCACGTAGCCCGTCCTATGTGGCTTTTTGTCATCCGGGTGGCCCGAGGGCGAGTTATATTCTCCTCCTTTTTCCTCTTCGGGTCCCTCCGGGACTGGGTTGACTGTGCCTGCTCTAACTGCAGGGGTCTCGATGTTACCCAGGATAATAAACTGACGTGGAAAGCGCACATTGATCAAGTCACGTAGTGAATAATGCCCTTTACAGTCTCCGGTTTGTTAGGGCCTGTACCACTTAGACGCCCCGCAGAAGATTAGTCGGAACCGTGGTTCAACATCCCTTAGACTACTGCGCGGTGGCGTTCTTGGACGCAATGAACGAGCAACGGATGAGACTAGATAGATTAAGCAATATAGGTGTGAGATACATTTTTGGTGTTAAAAGAGATCTACACATAACTCCCTACTGGAGGCGCCTAGGTTGGCTTCGTTCGAACTCTGGTAGATTATATTTTTCAGCTTTACTAATGTAGATAATCACACGCATGTGCGAGCCCAGTTATTTGGATGATTTTTTAGAGAAGCACAATCCTCCAGCAGGGGAGTGCAGTCGGAGCTTGAACTTCCTGCAGTGCCCTATGAGATGGGTGACATATCCTTTCAGGTTCAGGGAGCGCGTCTCTGGAACTCTCTCCCCCTGTCCCTGCGTCACATCCTGTCATATAATACATTCAACAGGGCGGTGCTCCAATATCTTCTCGATCGTGAGTCCTAGTCCTTCGTAAGCAGTCTGGAGCTGCCAGCGACCCCGTACTACGTAGGTTTAGTTATAAGCTGCATTAGGTATAGTATTTGATATATTGATGATTGCGATATCTGCTGACTCTGATACTTATTAAACATAGGCTGTGATTTTATTCCTTTTATTTCTTTGTTTTTACTAGTTTTATTATGCTTAGTATTTTAATATTAAACTTGACTATGAGTATTTCTGTGATTATGCGACATGGGATAACTGACTTGTGATTTACAATTTTTAAAAAAATGTTTGTTTACAATGTATTTCGCGTAATATTTTTATTCACTGTTTTTATGTGCTTAGTAGAAGCTCATCTTTATATTGTATTTGATTTGTATACATACTTTACATAATGTATTTTAATTTTTGCCTAGAAAGCAAATAAACACAATCTATTTATCTATCCCTCTAGGTAAGTTGGTGACCTACTTCACTTCGCTCCTTAAGTAAGCTCATTTTTCCGTATTTCTCACCAGCTCGGTCGAGTTTTACTTGTTTTAGTTGAAGCAGAGTCCTAAAAGCTCCTTGTATCCGGAGCATGCTCTTTCTTTCGAGCCTAGGTGTCTCTTCAAAGTTTTGCCTTCAACCACTTTGAGGTTAGGGCTATCAATGAGCAACTGATGATCGCAAGTTGCTTTCCAACTCGTCGAAATTTATGTATGCGCGCAACCGAATAGTACATGCAAATCCGGCCTTTGTTGCTGTTCGTCACGCAGCTTTTACCAGCATCTGACAAAGTGTCTTTAAGGATACTCAATTAGCGTCTGTCATACTACCTTGCATTATTTATCGTGTGTATCACAATCTATTTTTATCAAGTTTATTTTGCGGTTAAATATAACTACTTTTCCAAGTTCTGCCCTAAGTTAAGTGATATTTGTATTCACGATAGTAGCGAATTTATAGTTTTATTCTTCCGTTCTCTTGTTTTTCTTTTTCTTAGACTGAATGCCTGAATGCGCTAAATGCAATATCAACATTAAGAAAGATAGCTCGCTCTGTGATAAATGTAACAAGGCATCAACCGAGTAGCGCGCCTGCCTATCTCGCTCAAAATCAGCGAGAGGGTGCTGTCTGGCTTCTGTGTCGAATTCGCACCAAGCAAATAATATGGCAAGTCTAGTGATCCCCGCTGTTCTCATTCTCTAAACCGCCTGTTGAGTCGCAGCTATCCCGAAGTGCAGCATTATCGGAGTAATAGCTCGCCTTAATGAATTCGATAGTGAGGTCAAGATATCGTGTAGTTACGAATTTATGCTTTCACGTGTTGATGGTATCGAATCACGGCTAACCTCTTTTATCGACAGCGTCAACCAGTAGTTTACTCAAATGGATGCGTGCCTACAGTCACTCTAGCAGAGGTCAGCGCAATCCTCTCGTTCATCGGAGTCTTCTGCTGAGATCCTTGCCTCAGGCTTACCTTCGGGTGTCATACAAACGCATGCAGAGATCGTTGATCTTATTTTGGATTTTATTGGTGTTACGCTTTCTCAGATGATATTTTACGTATCAGGAAGTTGCCGAGAGATGGTAAGACCCTGATGCTTCCAATGATTGCGCGACTGCTACCACATATTTCTCATTGGTCTTGCGATTTAAGTCGGTGCAGGTCCATAACGATGTGATGAGGCTGAAGATCGCTAAAGTGAAAATTTCTGTCTTTGCCATTTTCCCGAATTTCCATCCCCAATCCGCAAGCAAAGGGTTTTTAAACGCGTTTATCAGTAAAAAGATGCGCTTGCTTACATCAGCAGTTAGGGCACGTACCAAATCGCTCTATTATGAGCCAGTCTAGGTTCGGAACGAACAAATCTTCGTCCGGAAATCTGCTACTTCAAAGGTCTTGTCAATCACATCCGAGAATATCTGAATAAGTTTATGTGACTTCAAGACGAGTCGATGTCACCGGTATCAACTTCTAGCACCAACGATTATAAACCACACGTAGTTTCAATCACCGATGTGAACCTCCCGTGTCGAAATTGAAAATTTTTTGATGGTCAGGAATGGCCGTGCTTCGACTACCGATGTCGGGACTCGAAATATGTATGAAGGTGGAGTAGCATGCTACGTACATAGGTCTCTTAGCTACCAAATATTAGCCAAATAAATATCAAGTATCAGCGAAATATTTAGTTTTACGTATAACCTCCTTATCTGCGACCGGGGCCTCGGGACTATTGCTAGCGGTCGTATACCGGCTTTTCCGTTGTCCCAACGGAATTTTTTAACAAGATAAATGATCTAGCTCAAGCCTTTAAAAATATTATTATCGTGGGCGATTTTAGTGCGAACGTACTCGAGAAATCATTCCAATCTAGGCACCTATTAGACGAAATTAAGGATCAATCGTTATACTTAGTTCAGTATGGAGCTACTAAATTCAGCAACAATGGTGTCACGATGATTGATCTTGCGATTGTGGACAGTTGTTCGAAGCTTGTCTCGTTCAACAAAACCATTCTCCGATTGCGGTAGTTCATTTAGCTGTCAACTTAGTCTCCAAAATAAATAAATTAACCGGTGATGTTGTTAATGCGCTCTCATCTAATTTTAATGTATTTCGAGTAGATTTAGATCAGTCCAGTATTTTTAATGTATTCAGTGAAATACTCCGTCAGTGTCTGGACTGATACGCCTCGTTCGTTACTCGTGCCGTTACGATACGTTCTGCGCCGTGGATTACGGCTGACATCAAACAGACGTTGCAAAGAGAGGGACCGATTATTTAAGCGTCCGCGCCGCCTTTATTCAGTTGATCTATTAGCGCAGTATCATTTCAAACGTCGTGAAGTTGAGGAGTTAATCATAGTTACAAGGCAGGTATTTTTGAGGAGTGTATTAGCTTCTGCAAGCGATAGTGTCCACATTTAGTGGATCTTGTAAAAAGAGGGGTTGACAGCTGATAAGACTAAAACTAATGTCATTAAATTTACTGCACGCGAGTTAAGTATATTCTAAATCACTTGATGCACTAATGGAACCTATTCAAAGTAACCGCGAAGGCACATTTCCGTTCCGTAACGAAACCACTGATACGATTTTTAAGGTTGCAGAAATGCTCGGCAGTAAATCTAAAGGACAAAGCCCAAATGGTATTCCGTAGGTCCTTCAAAGGCTGCTGTTACTCCCCTTGCCATTACTAGTTGAAATTTTCAATTGCTCAATTCATACTAATGTCTATCCCGATTTCTGGGAAAAAGTTTTCATAATTTCGCTTGCTTACGATAGTATGTCAGGCAAATTAAGTAACCTTCATCAAAACATCATTCAAAGGCAAAATTAATACCAAGTACGACATATGGATTGGGAAATTTCTTTCCCGTGGTACGTATATACTATTTTTTACCAGACGTGGCCGAAAATACAACCATTACAATCGGGCACGGGAATCACGAGTGGGACGTTCGGCTTACCAGATAAAAAATAGTATACGCACTACGGGAGGAAAATCGAACAGTCCATAGCTCATGCCAATTGGCACTCGAATGAAAGCGACTTTTTATCTCTCTATATCGACGCCTGGGTGGAAGAACGGGCTATTTCGCAAGTCGTTTCGATAACGGGCTAACTCGGAAACCGCTTGAAGAACGGGCTATCTCGCAAGCCACTTCAAAAACAGGCTATCTCGCAAACCGCTTGAAGAATGGGCTATCTCGCAAACCGCTTCAAGAACGGGCTATCTCGCGAGCGATTTGAAAAAGAGGCTAACTCAACTGTAATTTATTTTCCTAAAATTT
>JAYJLV010089624.1:0-13254 GCA_036873485.1 Torymus texanus | reverse complement strand
CCGAGAAATTAGCTACTTTTAGTAGCTACTTACTATTTTCTTGTCTATTTTCGATAGACACAATTCTACCAGGGAACTTCAAATTCTATTTTGAATTACTCTGAACCATCAAACTAAATTGTACATCACTTCTTTTCATAATTCTGCATAATACAGATTTTTAAAATTACATACCAGATTAATTACGAACAAAGAACCGTATTCACTTACCGACTATTGGCCACAATGGAAAACTCATCAAGATTATGAAACTCTTTTTTCCAGACGCTAATAAACTATGAATATTTGTTTCAGTCTCGATAGCATTTCACTCTATATTAATAACCCATCTCCCGGATATTCATATATATATACATACACACCTACCGTGTATATCCGAAAACGATAAATTCCCCGATACAAGGGTCACCGAAAACTTCGTATCCCCAGAGCACAATTCTAATTAGCGCGTTCGTCCATTTCTTTCTCTCTTTCTCTCCGGTTTTTCCATAAAAATAGCATAACACGACAGGAAAGATTGACTCGAGTTGGCGTGGCTGAATCTATTAGCGACGTGTATCTCTCTTGTGCTGACTCCCGACAATTCCGTCGTAATTATACTCCAGAGAGGCAACGAATAATGCATGCTAATTCAAAGAGAGAGAGAGAGAGAGTCAGGAGCCACTCGAACTTTAATACTTTGCGCGATGACGCAAACGCGTTGTTGTTTGCGCGACGCAGCGCGAAGATGCGCGTACGAGGGGGACGCATTTATTTTAATGAGTCACGTGTGTGCGAACTGAAGCAGTTCGGTAAAGTGAGGTGATATGTGTTTGTAGATTCGGTTGATGGGCGAGTACAGAATTAAAATTAGGTTGTTTCATAGTTTTCTTAGGTTTTCATTGTTTTATTGTTTTATTGTGAAATTAATTTTTCTGCCACGTGTAGACGTAACTGTACCTATCTTATTATTTTTTCTGATCTCACGATACAAAATTATTATTTTTTAAACTTTTGAAGATTCTCCTATCTATTCAGAAGTATTTCAGGTAAAAGCAGTATAGTTTAATAGCGGTGTAAAAGCTTTTATGAAATATTAGTTCTTACTCAGAGAACGTAGTAAAAGTAATTATCCAATTATTGCTATAAATATTATTCAGCATTTAAAAATGTTAACTCAAATTTTTCCTTCCACGGTGTTTGAAAAGAATTAGAAGTGTAATTATCAAAAGAGATAAGACTAATCACTGGATACCCCTTAGACTCATCTGTTTCTCCGGAATTGAAATTTTGATGAGCTTACATCCGACAAGGAAAACAGTCATCTGCTTTCCAGATAGAGCATAGCAACTCCTGCATGCTAGTTATTGGATCAGATATTGCATTTGGCTTATGTAATCATAATAGTTTATTCATTTTCGATTATTTTATAGAATTTATAAAGTTAATACAGTATAATTAGAATTTTTAATAAATAGTATATTTATAATGGACTTTGATGGGGTTTTGAACAAATTTTTTTCACATAATTGTATTGCTTGGTCACAAAGAAAAGTGCTTACAATGAATGACACTCTTCTAAATTTAATTTAATTTAATTTCATTTATTCACCAGAAATGTATGTCATTACATCAAATATACAATATATATCTGACCAATTGACATCCTATAGAGACACATAAAAGTGTCTGTGTATAGATCTGGCCCAAAACTTACTAAACTAACAATTACAATTATACTAACTTATTAACCTATATAATAAAATTTAAAAACATAAACGTGTTCGTAACAGATAATGTGTGCCACTATTCGGTCAGGTTAATTAAAATGGGCATAACTTAATAATCCATTAATATAACTTAAAATAAAAAAAGAAAATATGAAAATAAAAAAAAAGAAGAATAAAAAAAGTGTAATAAATATATAACAAATTTGTGTAAAACATCTTCGTATGCGTAACAAAATCTAAAATATAGCATAAAGATTTATAACTGTATCCATTAGATGTTTTTAGTAATCCATTCTTTTAGCTTATTTTTGTTAAATTTAGTAATTTTGAGCGTTTTCATTTCATTTAGGCAAGCAATTGTATATTGTAATAGCTTTTAAATAGCTATCTTTACTACTTATGGTTTTCTGGTACTCTTATTTCTTGTTATACTTGTTGTTTCTAGGTATTTATCTTTAAGTGAATTGTAATGATATTTGCGCTTCATATGTGAAAAGTTGCTCTAGGTGTAAAGGATTTCTGTGTGAAAAACTATTTTTGTTAATTATCTTCAACAATCTAATCTGTAATCTTTTGATCAAGTTTAATGCATTTGAGTAAGCACCTCCCCATGCAATGATTCCATAGTTTATTATGCTATGGAAGAAAGCATAATAAACCATTTTCAATGTTTCTGTTGTCATGGATTTTGATATTTTATTGAATATATAAGTCAGATATTTCGTCTTGTTTGTTATGTAGTCTATGTGTTTATCCCATTTCATGTTCCGATCAATAATGATACCTAAATACTTATAACTTTCAACGTTCTTGATCAGTTTCCCTTGTATTTGAATATTTATATTATCTCGGAGGCTGTTGTTATAAATTCCGTAAGTTATATATACAGTTTTGTCTATGTTCAAAGAAAGCTTATTATGAGCAAGCCACGCAGAGATTTTTCCCAACTTAATATTCAGATTTATTTCCACTTCACTCCAACTCTTGCCAGTCGCTATAACAGCTGTATCATCCGCATACGACATAATACTATTATCAGGCATATTTAATAAGAGATCATTTACATATAGTATGAATAGCAATGGTCCCAAAATTGTTTCTTGCGGGACTCCCGTAGTTACAGCCTTGTATTCACTTTTGTATTCATTTATTTTAACTCTCTGCTGTCTATTGTTTAAATAACTTGTCATAAGTAAATGGGCATTACCCATGATTCCACAATTATATAGCTTTTTTAAAAGAATTTGATGGTCAACTGTGTCAAATGCTTTCGCAAGATCTAAGAAAGCGATTGTAATTGGAGAGGTGTTATCTAGCCTACTGTATATCATGCTGGTTAATCGATTTAGGGCATCCTTTGTATTTTTATTTTTCAAAAATCCAAACTGATTAACTGATAAGATTTTACATTCATTGATAAAGTTTAGAATTCTGGCATGAACTATTTTTTCAAATATTTTGGCAATATTAGATATTAATGATATCGGTCTATAGTTAGATGCTAATTTTTTGCTATTTGCCTTGTGTATGGGTATTATTTCAGCTTTTTTAAGTACGTCTGGCCACACTGTTTTTTGCATGCATAGATTAAATATATATGTACGAGCGGTAATGTGATATAGTGTGATACCGTCCGGATCATTTTAACATTTATATTATCAACACCGCTTTAGTTTTAAGTTGCTAATGATATCTGCGATTCATTGCAGTTTTTTGGTGATAAGAATATAGTTTTGTTATTTATTTTTGAATTTTCTATAAAAGTATTACTTGGCTGTTGTATTTTTTTACTTTATTCTTTCTATTTCTTCTTCGCTATTTCATCAGGATCAGTGATTAATTGCATTTGCTTGTCATGTATTTCATGTATTCCAGTGTTTTTCTGTGTGTTTTTACCAAGCTTCTCATTTACTATTTTCCATAGCTTTCTCAAGTTATAACGATTTTGCTGAAATTATTCTCTATCAAAAATTAGCTTTGCATTATATATTACTTTATTTAATATTTTGATATAATTCTTGTATTCATTCTCCGCCGTATCGCTTTTTGGGTTTGATTTTCATATTTTGTATAGTAGTTCTTTTTTGTTTCAGGATACTATGATTGCTTTTGTGATCCATCTACTTCTGGGCTTTAAATTTCTTTGGTTATTTCTAGTTTTAATACAATAAGTTGCTAGATTGATACAATATTTTAATTTATTAATTAATTCATTAGTAGCAACGTTCGGATCAGACATTGACAATATTTCATTCCGCGTTTTTGGTTCCTTAATTTTGTCATTTCTAATTGTAAGTTTATTTATCGATATCAAAAGAGGATAGTGATCCGTGATCAAGTTAGTCAATCTGAAAGTACTAGTGTTGATTGTTTCAGCTTTTACAAAGATATTAATTGTCAATGTTTGTACCGTTGTAGTTGTTATCAGATGGTCTGGTTATACCCTGAAAACCAGGCTTATAACCATTTATTAAAAAGTTATTCAGGTATTCTTGACTTACAATGTTCAGACGAAGTAGGTCAATATTGAAATCACCCAAAATTAGATGGTTTTTAGTGTTCTTTTTATTTCTGAAATAATTCTGCAAATTGTTAATAAATTCAGTTATTGATAAATCACGTGATCTATATAAAGCTGATACTTCAAGTTTTTTACTATATTTAATTGTAATGCTAGAGTTTAGGATTTTAAGTTTACCTATGTATAATAATTTGAGTATATTCTGTTATAGTGCCTTCAATATATATTACTACTCCGTCTGATCTATTTAACCTGCCATGATTATAGTACATTTTGTAACCTTTTAGTGAAAAATAATTATAGCTTTCTAAAATCAAAATTTCAACGCATACAATAATAGATGGTTTGATCTCAAGACTCTCAATAAATATTTGTAGCTTATTAAAGTTAGTATTTAAGCTTCTGATGTTCATATATAAAATATAATCTTTTTTACTTTTGATATATTTATTGAGAGCAAAGGGGTAATTAAATATTTTTTCGCTCTGTATAGTTCCGGATAGAAGACTATCTACAATTTCAATATGTTGTTCCATTTTATTATTCTAAGCCACAATTAATAGTAGCAGTCTTTTGCGAGATTTTTAAGCGGTATCAGACATACTATTGCTCTTACAATTACAGCAGCATAGGTTTTTCTTAGTGGTACAATCCTTAGAAAGGTGAGCATTTGATCAAAAACCGCAGACGGGGACCTTACCCTTACATTCCTTAGCTATATGGCCAAATTTGTGGCAGTTTAAGCACTTTGTAATCGAGATGTGATCAGCACACCGACAAGATCGCGTATCAATATAGACTCTATTAGTTTTGCAGAGGGCATATCTACAGTCCGGCGGCATTTCAACGATACATGAGCGGGATTTTCGGCCGTCCCGTACCGGAAAGAGATAAATGAGCTTAAAATTATCGGCGGAAATGTTCGGAAAATTTTGAGATTGCAGGGATAGAGATATGTCCTTACCACTAAGTTCTATGGGAACGTCATGTATAATTAAGCGCGGATTGTTTTCAATTTTATCCTTGACCTCTAGTCCGGCATCACGAAGCGAAAGACAATTTTGCAAGATCGCAGAGTTACGCGCGTCGCCTTCAATTACAATCGATTTATTTGCAGCAAAGAAAATACGCTTAATATGAAGACCAATCTCCATAGGCCTAACTAAACTTAAAAATAAAGACCTGGTTGCTTCAGATGAGTCGATGTCAGCTGATGTTGCGTCGATGGGTCCAATCATAACCTGTGAATCGGAGCGTATTGGGATAGTTTTACTGTTGCTAACTGTAATCTTCTGCTGTGATGACGTGCCTACACTGGGGTGAAAACTCTTGGTTATGCTCGCATAGGTACGTTCTTGTGTAGATGCAGCAGTGGCAACAGACGTGGAGATGTTATCAAGCGTCGCTCGAGAGGTGCACACGTGCTCAATTACGTCGTGGATATCATTCTGAAGACTTTTCACTGAGCTACCCGAAGCAAGAAGATGCGCATAGGCTACTGTAATTTCATTGAATGCATCACAAAAGCAGTCGATTGACCCACGTAGCGTGGCTTTTAATCCTTTCTCCTTCTCATTTTCCAATGCTAGTAATATATTATTACGTTGTGTAGACACAATAGATGGTAGCATATTTAACTCGTCTAGAGAGAGTATAGCTGGTGAGGGATCTCTGTCATCATCATAGTCAGCGTCGGAGCGAGTCCTTTTGTTTACTTGGCTCATGCTCGCAAAAGCGCCAAGGCCGTCGAGTAAGTGACTAGATCGGCACGCGATGGCGACATAGGCAGCGAGTAGATGTAAAATGACAGATCATCCAGTTTAAATTTATAATTTAATAAGCTAGACCTGCTGTTATGATTTGTTTTGATTTGCTTTGTTTTGATTACTGGCTGTACGTGATGGCTTGCGTATTTTAAATTCTGACCTGGCCGTTGACGACCCTCACATTACCGGGTGCACTGCCGACGATGAAGACGTGTAGCGCTCAACGACGAAAATGATCTTAAGAGGAGTGATCCGAGAAGTCAAAATGCAGGGTGAACGAGAGAAGTCCAGATGTGCCGCTGAAGTAACGATTCGGCTTCTACAACTTGCAACTATCACGTCACTTACACACATCCAATTGATCGATAATATATACCACAGCGACATTTAGAGCTATTTTTTAACTTATTTAAAAAAACATTCTAACTTTCACGTTGGCAGTAAATAATTTCTAGCGGCTTTAGTCCAGTGTTTATACTCCTAATCAAAATATAAGCACGCCTGCTCAGTAC
Source organism: Torymus texanus (assembly GCA_036873485.1). NCBI lineage: Eukaryota > Metazoa > Arthropoda > Insecta > Hymenoptera > Torymidae > Torymus > Torymus texanus. The sequence continues at coordinate 6,746 of JAYJLV010089624.1, read as the reverse complement.
GACGGTCAAACAATCATTCATTATATGTATTTATAATTTCCTTCTCTTCAAAACTAATCACGATATCATATATTATATGTTTTGACAACTTCTTTGTCATACAAAAACTCATCCAGAGCATCATTCTGAAAACTAATATAGTTAATAAACTTATTGAAATGTAATGTTATTGTTATGGGAAGAGACCAGCTGTAGCACATATAGACGAGTCGAAACACCATACGGGAAAGCACGCGTTGGCGCAGCGGTAAGAGTTCCACACGGGATCTCTCGTTTTTTTTTTCAAAAATAAAAATATTATATCTTAAGATTAATATATATATATATATATATATATATATATATATATCTTTAAAGCGAAGTCGCTAATGTAGATGACGAAAGATATTTTTTTTTTTAATTTTTAATTTACTTTCCAGTATAATAAAATTTCGTAATTGATGTAAACTTCAATAAATTTCGAGATTGTCTCCCCGTTCCTATACAGTATAGTAAATTTTAATAGATTATGTACTAATTTTTCAACGAAAATTTCTCTCCATGTAGTGCGCCGGCCGCCAAATTTTATTGTTGTTTATAGTGCGATATCGGGGCCTGGTTTGGCTTTCGCGAAATATAAAACATGTTATATCAGACAATATCAATTCTAAGGCAGATTTGCGACAAGTACTTCGCATAGTACAATTAAAAAAAAAAAACCAGCCAGTTCATTTCATTACATTTCTACTCTTCAATTATTGTAAATCAATGATGATAATCAGATTACAATAGCAGATCACATTAATGTTATTAGTAACACTAGTGTTTTACACTTTCACATCTTCTACGGTTCATTCAAAAACAAATACAATCGTCATGTGTCCGTTGTCCACACGCTGTCTTATCGGAGATTATATGTTTATACTCTCTTCACCGTAGAAACACGCAGTATACTATACCGTGTAATATATAGCGGTAAAAACAGCCGGCGAATCTCTCACGTATTTCTCAAAATAATCGCAAGTACGCATCCGGCTATAACTGGACACCCATAAAGACATTTTTTCCAAGATATATGCACGCGCAAAATGGGCGTGCGAGTGCGTATCCATGTGTATGCGAACATACGTGCACGCACAGACGTACACATACACCTCCGAGTGTCGAGAATGGAAAAAGGAAGAACGCGTGACTACGGCAACAGAACAAAGAGATCTAGACCGAAATAAACCTCGCCAAAGATGAGGAGAGTGGGAGAGACAGAGACAGAGGTAGAGGGAGAGAGAGAGAAAAAAAGAGACTGAGAGGGGGAGAAAAAGTACAGACACATAAACAAGCATCGTCTCCGAGAGCGCCAGCACTGACCTACAGCAAAGTATCCGTCCCGGACCTTCGCTCCCGATAAACATCGCTATTTATCTCCCTTTCTCTCTCTCTTTCTCGCTCTCCTCTCTCTACCTCCTCCCTTCTCTCTTTCTCTCCACTGTCTCCTTCTTTCCCAACGTTCCTCAACTTTTCGATAAAAACAAAAACGAAGAAACACTAATCGGATAAGAAAAGGTCCGCGAGCACGCTAGGACGGATACGCCGGGCTGGCGTGCCTCACACCTGGGGCACATAGGCGACCTTGGGTCTGGTAGCGAACACCGCTCTGTGTGCGTGCGTGCGTAATATCTAAGCGCGTTAACAAACGCGCAGCTGATGCACCTGTCGCGCCTCGTAAGTATTCTAAGGCGGGTGTGCGTCGAATTGCGATTGAAGGAGCGAAAATTTGTTTGGTATAACGGTTTCATGAGGTTACGGCGCGGCGTCGATACTGATGATAGAGATATATTTGTTAGATTAGTTATAATGTAAAATCTTTCCTTTTTCAACTAAGAGAATTCATGGGATGGAGCAAATGCTGAAGGTTGAGGTTGGTCTTTTTACTCAATCAACAGCAACTCTTTTACGAATGATAAGAAACTAGATTTTCATGTCAGAATAAGCATTTACTCTCTTATCAATGCCGTGTATGTTTACGACGACACCTAAATCTACCACTTTACAACAGCTCAACCTACAGATATCTATTAGAGTACTACATTTACCATTCCCTCTTAAGTCAGTACCACCTGCACCGAGATGCTCGCGAAATAAACCACGAACCACAGAGCGACTCTTAATCTGATAATAGTTTGATCTCACCCTCAAAATTACTTAAAAACTTGATTAGAATGGGTTTCTCAAAATCCGTAATTCTATGGGTCAAGTTTTATATTACGGGACGTAACCAGCGAGTGGTTATTAAACTAGGAGGTGAATCGGTTTGGTTCACAACAAACCTTGGCGTCTCAAAGGCCTCGGCCTTGGAGCCTCTTCTATTCAGCCTTTACATTGATATTAAAGATATAATGTCTCATTTTAAGGGCGGCCCGAGGGGTAATTTATCTGATAGTGTCGCGCATTTACTATACGCTGACAACTTACAAACATACACGCAAGTTACCAAGGATAATCTTCTTGAGGGCATTGAACGTTTGTCAGCTGTGGCGCATACTGCGTCAGAATGAGCCACTGACAATGCCCTGTATCTAAGCACTGGTAAAACTAAAGCTATTATTTTTTATTCGGAATATAATATTAATTGGTTGCAGAAACTTAATTTGCCAGGTGTCGAGGTGCAGGATAATGTTTCGTCCCCTTTGTTGATACTGTAACGAACCTCGGTGTTGTTACGGACGCGAAGTTAACATAAAAATCGCAAATGAATTAGGTTAACCAAAAGGTTAATAGAGCCCTTCATGGGCTCAGATCCTTCATATCATGCACCACCAAGGTGCTACGTAAGCAGTTGGCATCCGCTCTCGTTGCATCTCACTTGGATTATTGCTGTGTAATTTACTTTGATCTTTCAGGCGAGCTTCACACGAGACTACATAAGTTGTAAAATTGATACGTGAGGTATATCTGTAGCTTTGCAAAAAGGAAGCTTATGAGACGTTTCATGTCAAATGCCCCAGCGCGGCGCGCAAGCGTCAAATCATGCTATTTCTAACTCGTGTTTACGATACTAAAACGTACTTAAAAAAATTTACTAATCAGCCTATCCAACGTACTTTTTCCTCAGATTTCCAATGGTGTAGGCAGTTTTTCCCGAAAATTTTCCCACTTTTTTAAAAAAATGATTGAAAATTTCCCCCTTTTCAACGGATTTTAAGGGTGCTATTTTCAATGATTTTTTTTACGCTATCTTCAATTTTTCATAACTTTCTAAAAAATGAATATTTTTAGATGAGATAGTGCTTAAATAAAGCTTCTTCTGCCTACTTTTATAATTTTTTTGCTCATTTTTATAATGGGAACACTTGCAGAGTTACATACAATAGAAGAGACATCATTTTTCAACAAAAACGCATTTTTAAGATAACATGGCACATATCTTGGGTAGAGGGGCCTATGAGAATAAATCCCGGAACAGAGATTCAATATTTTTAGCTCTAAAACATGACCTTTTAATTTGGTACAAATGTGTGACCCAAAGGTTATGCACTCTCCTTGTAAGTACTATGAAAAGATTGATCTTTGCAAGAAATAAAAATGCATCTAATCAGACTTACATAACAGCAAGATTTATGCTTGTTAGGTACTGGTAAAGATGTATAATACGACATTAAAGATTAATAAACAAATACGTACTATAAAAATATAGAATACAAAACTATATATAAAACACTAGATACGAAATAATAGAATAATAAGCAATTCAGTGTATATTATATTATTGTTTAAATACATAAAAACATAGAATCTTTAAATTATTTTTGAACATTAATTTTCAGAATTGTTAATAATGAAATTGTTATATTATTAAAAAGATTATATCACTGTTAACTATCTTAGACAAATTAAGTAGAATAACTGAGTTGGGTAAAAGGTCAATGGCCTCTAAACCAGGTGTGAATGATTTAAAGAGTATGGGTCATGTATGGAAGTCCGACATGAACTCATACCAGTATGAATGGAAGAATGGATGGATGGCTGGAGGTTATTACTGTCTACAGTATAACTAAATCAGCATTTTTTTTGTTAATCCGGATCTGCGAACAGGAAATTACTTTCCTCTCCAGGATTTGCGACGGTATAGGGTATTATTATGTAATTATAATTATATTCTGTATGGTTCGTCAAATGTTATGCCTCTGTAACTCTAGAAATAAATAAATAAAGAAGTCCAATAAAGGAAATTGTTGCTACGAGTTTCTTCAGGTATGTTTTCATTCTCTAAACGTCGACGTGTAATCTGCAAAAGTATCCACCCATGCTAAAGGCATTTCTTTAATACGAGAAAGCTGTCTAAAAAGAACTAGGATGGTAAGAGAAACTTTTCGACATTGCAAATAGAACTGGTTGCACATTGCATTCGCAAAAACATGAGTATGTGAAACTCTTTGAAACCATGTTCACGAAGAAAAGAACATAATACTATATATCAAGGTGGCAGTAATATGAGAGCCAGAGCGTACGCGAATAAACGAATGCAAGAAAATGAACTAAGAGGTTAGATACGAATCCCTTGAGAGAGAATGACAGGAAGAGAAGGAAAAGAGTGAAACTCGCGCTATTTGGAGTAGCGAGATATGATATTGAATTACGCTTAACGAGATAACTGCAAAAGTAACGTATACGACGGTTGAATCGTTAACTTATATGAAAACTTCGTAGGAGTACCGCATATTAGCACTTTTTAACAATGCTTTGCATTTTATAATGCAACTTTTTTTTTATAAACCGTCGGGTTAGAAGAAAAAGATACTATTTGATAATGAGAAGATAACGAGAATTAGTGCAAAGAAATTTTCTTCCGAAATGGAATAATTTTCAGCCGTCATCGAAGTCACCGCGTAATTTTACTTAAGTTATCGTTTGTCAAAGAGAATGATATTTTTTATAAATTATTTCTTTTCTATGGGAATAATCACAATCGAGACTTGACAATTTGGAGAAATATAGATAAAAAAATGTTCGAAATATTACCTATTTTTATGTGTTAAATATGACCTAATTAAAAAAAAAAACATATTTTCATTAATAACTCGAAAAATAAGAGATAATAAAGTTGAAGTACAAAAAAATCAAAAAGTATCTAGAAATAAAAAAGTGTATTTTTTTCCAAAATTCACATAAAAAAGATAAAAATGAGCCCTACTCGGTTAAAATCTATCAGTAGATCCTTTCGTGTTTAGTTATTCAAAAAATATACATGTTTTTTTGAAAGATTAACAACTTTATTGCAGTACCTTCATTATACCTCGTTGCAATATTTTTACATAGTGGACCTAATAACGTATTAAAAATATGTTATTTTACTTTTATTTTGACTTCTTATACTTTGAATTATTGACTTTGTTTTTTACTTACTTTGCTTTACTTATTAACTTTGTTTTATACTTTGATTGATAGCACTTTAATTACTATGAATGATGTATCATTGTAAACATTTATTTTGCCGCGAGGGCAAAATAAAGTCTCTCTCTCTCTCTCTCTCTCTCTCTCTCTCTCTCTCTCTCTCTCTCTAATCCAATGTTTATATTTCGTATCTTGCTTCAATATCGCTCGAGCGCAGCTCCTGCTGCCTCGCTTCTAACCTCGGTTGGCCGTGGGTTGTGTGTGTGATATGTATACGCGTTTGCTTACGCATACTTGTGCTTCCGTAAGTGTGAGCGGAGTCGCATCTCCGTCACATGCTTAAGAGCTTGTTTCGGCAAATATAGAGATCCAGAAGACAATTATCGCCACTGGATAATATGTCGAAAATCAACAGATTCGACAATTTTATAAAAAATTAATTAGAAACCACATTAAAAACTCATAAAAAATTAAACCATAATAACCAAATTACGAATATATAATTAAAACGACAAAAACTGGATTTTTTTCTCCCCTGAAGGATTTATATAGCCGGTGCAAAGGAGGGCCCTGTGATACCGATACCTATGCGGTTATCACACCGAATCATGGGTCAGGGAGCAGTGCGATCGGTAGCTCGGTGTTTAGGGAGCTCGTCTCCCAAGCGAGCGAACCACCATCCGTCCTTCCGCCCTATAGAGCGCAAGGTCGGCCCCGAAAAACCACCCTGATGGCCAAACGGAAGCCGGCTAACCCGGGGACCAGGGTCGGGCGGCTGCGGAAAGCACCGTAAGGCGAGCGAACGGGAATAAAATAAAACTGAAGAATTAAAATAATATAAAAAATTTCATTATTTTATTTATCAAACTTACGTTATTATCTTATAATTTAAACTAATTAAAACCAATTTTTAAACTGTAACTAACTTGATCATGTTCATAACCACAAAAATGAAAAATGAATTAATAAATACTACGCATGAAGCGCGTTGAAGATAGCTAGTGTATTAAAAATAGCAAAGAAATAAAAAGAGAAGTACATCATGCGTGTCGTGTACGTGCATCTGTTGTCGTGTTGTTTCGTCGGTGTTTTGGAGACTAACAAGAAGAGTATCTCAGATCCGGACAACAGATTTCGTTAAAAATTTGAGATATGTTTTTAAATTCTAAAATATGAAGGGAGCCGAAATATTAGAACCTAACGCTTTGATAAACTACAGTTATCGACATTTTTAACAATATATTAAGGAAATACTAATAAAGAATTTGTGTTTTTTATGTTCATTTTTCAGCCAAAAAAACGTTATATCGCCGGTGCCGACGAAGACTATCCCACTCAAAAAAGCCACTAAAACTATCCCCCATCAAAATTCGCCACGA
>JAYJLV010089623.1:0-39490 GCA_036873485.1 Torymus texanus | reverse complement strand
AAAGAAAAAAAGACTTAATGCATATTTTTTCTATTGTAGTTTGTTAAGGGAAGTTCAATTTTACATAAAAACCAAAATGTATTCATCCAATAAAAAATTTTAATTTTTGAATGACGAATTGCTTGGTCTCAGTCTACTAAGCGTCCAGTTACTGGTACATTTACCTTATTTTAATCTTATAATATTCTAAAGGATTATATACATTTGTTATTGAAAGATTGAAACACTTTGGCGGACTAGTTTAACTACTCCTCGTCTGGTCACTAAAGTTAAGCAATGCTGGGTGCAGTGAGTGATACTCTTACATGGAAATTTACGAACTCAAATGTAATATTCGTTCTAACAATATACATAAATCATTTTTCGATTGTTAAGTCTATAGACACACGTAAATATTTTAATTCATTTTTAGATAATATATGAATTCGATTGTACTTGCAAGAGCGTCCTTAACGTGAGTATAGGAAAACTTATATGGCTCACTTATACTGGATCAATATATAGGGTATAGGCGAATTAACCAAATGTACGTTTATTATGTATTTCTCTAAAAAAAGTTTTCGTTTATTAACGATAACAGGAGTAATAATCAATTACTATTCATGATACTTTGCCCAGGGGAAATTTTTGTTTTCATTTAGCAATGGAGATTTTGTTCATAAGATTCAAAGTTATTTGAGATCAAACATTTATTTTAATTTTTCTAATATCGGCGAAACTCTCCTGTCTCCACATGTTTTCCGCCTTTTTATGCATTCAAATGTAACACATCAATGAAAAGAAATAATCTTCTTATACTACTTTTCAACTTGTCAATTACCAAAGAAATTTCCTAATCCTTATTTTTCCTCTAAAATGAAAAATTCGTTAAAAATTCCCTTTTCTTTAAACAGAAACCCACGATACACGGGCCAAAAGCCTCCAGCATTATCAGGCATGCCAACATACAGAGAGGCGCCCACTGTCAAAAGAGGAGAGTATCTCCTCCGAGTGCGGAGAGAAATAGGGGTGCAGATAAAAGTACACATGTATACACCGGACGTGAACAAAAAGTCGAGGGATTTAGAAACTCTTCGCGAATTGAAAAGAACCGGCAGCTGCCTTGATATATGAAAGGCTGGGCTGGATTCTCTCCGACCGCATGCGCGCCCATGCTCTTCAATTAATTTCAACATATAATCAGCGGCCCCTTTGCCATTCGCGCCTGGCTTTTTATTTCCAAGCCACTGTTTACCCGGTTCTCAGAAAAGTTTATTCGATAAAGTCTAGGTGCTTTTTTGGGTTTCACTTCGTTCTGGCTTTTTAGCATAAAATAGATTTTTCATTTGATATACGCTATTTTTATTATAATAGTGTGCTTCATATTATAAGTATCATAGTATTGAGTTATATAATTCTAATGCTTCTAAAATTTTGCAAATATATTTCAGGTAGATACGTCATACCTACTTAATAGTTAACTGAACACCGAAAACATTTAAATCTGCTCAGTGCTTCAGTGATTATCGCAGGTGCGATTCCGATACCTCAATGAAGCTATCATTGAAAGTTACTAAACAGGGCGAATTAATGTAAACCGAGTCTAGTCAATAGTTGATTCTCAATAGATGCTTTTACAACTTTCCAATCCAACGTCGTTTGGCCAAAGCAGAAGACTAAGATAGTCTATGTTAAATTTTTTTGTAGGGTTTATGAAAACTGAACCATTGCTTGAATTATAAGTAAACATGGACATAAAAAAATGAAAAATCATATTATTGAAATAGTAAGTTAAGTTCTAACGCCAAATGAAATAGATGGAAGTAGTTTTAATCCATGTTTAGTCAGGCACGCATTTTTAATATTCCCGTCTAATTAAAACGTTACAATTAAACAATTCTTTTGTAGAAAAAAGTTATTATTACTTGAAAAAAATTGATTTTAATTAGTTACGAATGGTCGTAGCGAGTATTAATGGCTTTTTATAATTTTATGCTGATAAATTATCAGCTTATTTTCTGGTAGAAAATTAACTATATTTTAAAGTTGATGAGCTAATCAAAAGAAAGCATTTTTAATAAAAATTACTATTTAACAATAATACAAGGGACCTAAAGGTATCATTAGTAGTTAAAATGTCAATGTTGCCAAAGATTCGCGCCGATATTTACTTTAAATTGGAATACAATAATTAACAATGAAATAAAAACACAATATTGTTCTTAACCAACAGGTTAGTTAAAAATTATTTAATTTGAAAAAATCAAATTAGGAAATTAAATTTTTTTTTAATTTTTCACTAAACTTTTTAATGTTTATAAAAAAACAACTTCTATTTAGCTATTTGTATTTTCAAACGATTAGAAAAAAAAGTAAAGCAAGTTTAAGCAATCCACTAGTTTTATTAAAACTCGTATAATCCATTCATTCTTATAGTGGCCAAAAGTCATTCAACATTAGTCTATTCACATGCTCATTCAAACTCTTTAATACTCCGAAATAGGCATCGTTTGCTTTTATTTCACTGTAGAATTAATACATAATGCAGAAAGCGACGACATTCGCTAGGCTGGGTAACGCGAACAGGAATACACGTATTACTAGCGGAATTGGCGACCATGTTGTTTCGACGTGCCGACTAATTAAAAATTAATGAGGACGATTCGTGAAATTTCCCCGGGGGCATCACCCGTGCCCACACGACGGAGTCGATATCGTTTTAATTCTATAGCGGATATTTTTTTTCGACCACGCTACATCCTTCGATAATTAAAGCAGGCATCGATTGTTAACCAACGTAATGTAAAAGTATACGTGCTCTTTCAATCTAAAGCAGCGGTAAGCGCAGAAGTGAAGGGATAATCTAGCAGTGAGCTTGCACGACGTATTGTGTATAATACTTTTCATTTCATATGTATTTTTCGAAAATATAAAATCGAAAATGACAGCTACATTTACGATAATTATAATGAAAGTCGTAAGAACACTGTGAGCTTAGAGAATGTACTGCTATACGAGTATAAATTACTTCTACTGTATAATTATGACGTAGAAAGAAAAAATAAAATTACGATTGATGTAAATAGACTGGAAAAATTATATTTCTTAAAAACTATTTACTATAAACTATTTCCAAACTATTTAACAGAAATGTATTCAGTATAAACGTGTTAACAAAAAGCACAGTGCATAAATAATTGGAATTTTTACATATATGCTAAATTCATACTTTGATATTAACTATTAAACGTTTATATAATTGAAAATTATTCTATTTATTCAACGCATGATTATTACCATCGCTATTATAAATTAGGCATTCGTGCGAGGGCGAAACGCGTATATAGGAGGGGGGAGGAAGAGAAGTGAATAATAGCGCTCGCCGAGGCGCAAAAGTGCGTCCACTTCGCGCGCGAAATGCAAAAGAGTACAAAACAACACCGCAGCCGGTAAAAAGGGAGCAAAACCTTCATGGTAAAAACGTCGGTTTTCTGAATTTCTGTTTCGGCGCATCGTTTGCGTGCGGTACAAATGAGGAAGGTGGAGACCGGGACACTCCGAAAACGGGGAAAATTTTTTTCCGATGAGACGCATACTTCTCCACTTTTTTTTTCCTCTCGAACACTTTTTGCGCACGCATTCGCTCGCATAAATTATACTGCGTGCTCCTATATATGCTCTTCAAAGGCCCGACAGACGATATTTCATTCGGTTTTTGCAATTTCCCGCGGACGGCTATGATTTGTCAATCTCCGCTGAGCCATAATTTACAGGCTGCGAAGCTTATTGGCAATATGAATGCGAGCGTGGATGTCTCGCAATGCGTTTTAATCTCTGGATGATATTTTTTTGCCACGATTGAATATCGACAGTGTGTGCGAGTCGGCGCTTTCAATTTTGAATTCCTGTAGGATTTTTGAGTAAGCATGGCAGCGATCGAAGTTTGTATTTCGAAATTTTTCATTTAAACTTGAGTATTCAATGTTTACCAATTAAAATTCTCAAATTTGCAGAATATTGAGAAAATTTGTAATCCAGGTTTAATATACATGTTACAAAGTCATTGAGAATTCCAACAAAATCCTAACGAAGAGAATCAGAATTACAACATTATATAAATTTATTATAAAAAAGTTAGAATATTTTTGTTAGAATAGCGTTTAATTAGCTGAAGTGATTGAATTATAAAATCAATATCACTGCATACTCAAAAAATCAATTAACAAAATATAAATTATTATATAATACGAAAAATTAATATATAGCAATACGCTTTATCTTGACGAAGAATTGTTATCTTATATTTTACAAAACATTCCCGACATTATTATAATCTTTAATCATTTTTACATAAGCTTTAAATTCTTATGGAAAAAAGACAAATACACTAGTCCACGATAAATGTAAGAACGGTAAGAGAGTGTAATAAATAATTCTGTTATTCAATGACATTATGATAGTTATTACGTGAGACATTGATAAAATGTTTTTTGATATTTGAAGAATGGACCTAATGATTAACAATAAAATTATAATTAATACTATAGCCATCGAATTTTATTTGCATAAATGGCATTTTAGAGCTCGTATATAGTTATAAATTATTCGCAGAAATACGTCCTTTGTCATACTCTGTTTAAAATTTTTCAAGAATTGCTGACTCACAACAAGTTTATTTTACATTCAGTTAAAAAGTTTTTGGAATTCACCTGGTCAAACTATTCACTTTACAATTACCTTTTAAAATCAAATCGATTAAAGGAAAAATTTACATTATTTAACAAATTACCTACAGAACTCAAGACACTGTCAACCAAAAACAGCAAAAAAGATAAAATAAAAAAATGGATAAAGGAAAATTATTGACAGCTGATATTATTTACCTAGTAGCAATAGTTTTGAGTTTTATAGTTATTAGTTTTTTACTAAGTCAATAGTTTTTAGTTTTAATTTAGCTTTAAGTAACCGGATCAGCGTACAGCAGAAATTCTCCTCTGCTGAATTGACTTTTGTAAATGTATTCTGTATAGTTTAATACCTTGTAATTTTATTATACTTCTACTATGATTTTCAATAAATAAATAAATAAATAAATAAAAATGTTAGTGTAAATACTTTAAATTGCGTTTGAAACTTTAATTATGTGTCTATCATTTTAAAACTACATTCATCCCATTATTATATGCGTGCTCAAAATCACAATTTTTCAAATGTAATGAAAGTAATCAATTAGTAGATAGTGTATAAAAAATCAATTTATATACATTCTCACAGCACATACATATATATCCTGACTATTTGTAAACATTGTATATTTCGATAGTAGAGGTTATAAAAAACATTTCCCAATGTTTTTCAAACTCTTTGATTATGAAATTGAAAAAGCACTGAAGAGCACGTACAATATAAAATAATAAAGTAATGATAAGCATTTGGAACCTTTCAATGAATCTACCAAAATGTTGATAAAAAAGTTTATGTAAATACTGATGCCCGTTTAATTATCAATGACTATAACATTTGACGTTTTCTTGCGTACACTGTTAAAAATTTTTCATTCAAAATTTAACAAAATGTAATTGAAGTTTTTTTCCAATTACGTAGTTGAAAAATTCAATCACATCTCTACTTAAAATTCATTAACTGTTATTGAAAATTCGAGCACTTTACTTGAATTTTCAATCGAATACTAAGACCTGCAAAAACTTAAATTCATTTGATACTTAATATTTTTTTGATAAGTAAACATTTCATAATTGTTTAAAGAAATCAAAGTTCTTTTTGTAAGTCTTTCTATCATTTGATAATTGGTTACACTCTTTAAAGAGAATTCGACCTATCTCGGAAAGATTGATGAATTCGGACAAGGGAATGTAACAAATTTCATAAATTTTTCCAATTTCATGTAAGTGAATAAACTTAATCCAATGGTGAGAATGAAAAATTGAATTAAACGTTATTGAATTTAGTTGTCAATAACCTATAACGAAGAATTTTCAATTATTTTTTGTTGTTGAATTTTCAAGCAATTTTTAACAGTGAACAGTAGTGTGTGTTTATGTAGGGAAATTGTGTTGTATACAACAGTCAACAGTGTTAAAAATTATTTTAGTTTCTTCATCTCTTTTAAACAGTTCTAATATTTTATTTATAATTTTTTCTTCTTCTTTAACAATGAGATAGAAATCAAGATATTTTCGGGACGATAAAATTTCTTGGACGTTGAATTTCATTCTAAATAAAATAATGTCTTTTTCGCTCAATTTTTACCACGCCTATTGGCAAAAATCAATTACACTGATCAAATGAATGTTGCAATTATAATACCTTCGAAACTACACGTTCCATGAAAAATTTTCCTCAAAAAAATTTGAATACTGTTAGAACTCAACGTCAAAGAGTATAACGTATAGTACACTGAGGGTAAAGCGCGAGTTCCAAATATCTAAAATTCACGCGGGAAGCCAACTATGCCGCTCCACACGAACGCGCTCACCTTCTTAATTACAGACTCTCGACATTCTATTCTCTCCTCTCTCCCGCTCCTAAAAGAAGCTCCAAATTACCTGTGCTCAGCAATGGAATTTCTTAAAACGCTTAAGAACCACATAACCGTGGTAGCTTTCGCTCTCTCATCCCTTTCAAAGGCCAACCGCGAGAAATGCCTGATTAGAGGGCGCAGAGAGAGAGAGAGAGAGAGAGAGAGAGAGACAAAGCGCACACGTGAGCGTATGCACGGCATTGTCGATGCACCCAGTAGGGAAGCTTAATGGCGCGCTTGGAACACCACCGGCGGCATTGTGCTGTTTCTCGGCTTCCTAATTCATTAATCACGCGAGGTGCCACTAGAGACTAAGAATCGCGCGTATATATACCAGAGAGGGGGTGTTAATTACTTAGTGGTCGCGAGATTCTGTAAGAGGGTGGGACCGATTTCACATCGCGCGTGTTGGATTGCTTGCTGCTGGAACGCGCGTCCGCTTATTTGGTGCATGAGTAATTTCAATGTGTATTCAAGGTGATGTGGTCGGGGAACCGGGATGTCGCGTGGTTCTAGAGGCTGGTTAGTCATTGAGATTGTGGGAGGGATGGTGTTAATAGGATGCTGCTCCTTTGCTCAATGGGGTGCTGTATGGACAAACTCGTTGATTTTTTAAATTATCGTGCTTTTAGAAGATGATATTTTTTCATTTAAAAATAAAGTGAATTACAGCTTATTTTATCTGTATAGCTTTTGTTTTAAGTATTTAACATTTTTTATTTTTATTTTTATTATCTTTTTTTTTGAGGAAAAATCTTGTATAAAATAAATCTGTATAATGTATAAATATTTCAAAGAATTAAAAACCCATCTTTTGATACAAATTCATTCGAAAAAAGGCATTTCATTATATTTTCATTTACATGTTTGAGTCAAATTAAGTTCTTATCGAATAGTTTTCAGATATTTTAACAATTTAACTTTTATTTTTGTAAAATGAATTTCACGTCTAATCTAAGAAGCTATCCCGCGTAAAAACTGTTTTATAGCCAATATCTTACCCTTAGCATGCACATCGTATCGACAGTATATGGGTATTATATGGGAAATAATATGGCTAATATTTTTCTAGCCATAAATATAAATTTCTTTTTTACGCGGGATATGATGAATCAGTTATGAAAAAAAAAAATCAAGAAATCTTCTGTATGTTGACAAAAATATTAAAGAACAAATGTAATTATAGAAATGTTACGTAGTTTAAGATCTACAGTTACATATACGAATTATGCGAACAGTCGCACATACGCTGCACGTTGATTATACCTCGATTCTCCAAGGAGCATGAATGTTTTAGCGCTGACGTGAGCCAATTTTCCATTTGAATTCCGATTATCCTTTGAGATTCAAATCTCAATATTTGCATGCAGCAATGTTGCAAGGTTTACTTATAATGAAACAAGTATACGTATGATTTAGATATAAGAAATATAAATTATTATTCTGCTTCATTTTTTAAATTATATTTTAGATTGTTAGTTCGTTTAGTTTGATCCTGTTTGACAATTCTATATTTGATCAATACAGAGTCAATTCGATGTTTATAAGGGTCTTTAATTAATTTCTAATTAGTTTTTATCTAAAAATATACGCTTATTTTATAATTTCGTAAAAAGAAATACTGATACTATATAATTATTTGAATAGTTTTCCTTGTTTATTAAATCTTTATCTTTTATCTTTATCTTAAATAAAAAAAAACCTTACCCTTTCATAAAAAATTAAAACGTTTAAGCACATACACTTAGTTACCAACAACAAACTACTCCCCATGCATTTCCCTTAAAATCAGATTCCGAAAGCTCTCTCTCTCTCTCTCTCTCTCTCCTACTTCCCGTAAGCTCAAAATGCATTAAGGCAACTCCGTCCAACCCCATGCAGCGCGCCAAGTTAAAAGAGTTAAGAAATCCGAAATGACATCTCGGCGTGTGCACAGTTTCTCTCTCTCTCTCTCTCGCTTCCTCTCTGTCTTTCTCTTTCTCTCTTTATACGTATCCATGAGTCATCTAACTTTACACCTTGCGCACGCGCTCGTATATGACTATATCTCGATGTGACATGCCTCCTTCAGCCAGAAATTCTCCGGCTCCCGAACTTGCGATGCGGAAAGTTCAGCGCGCACGCGCGACGCGTCGGTATGGTACGGCAGTTGCAAAATACGTGCGCGAGGACCTGAACTAATTTCCCGCAGTTCTTGCGATACCATTAGCGCGCGCGAGCGCAAGCTCTCTTGATTAAGTGGGAAAAAATCGAGGAGCTCGGTCACGATAGGAAGCAGTATAAAAAATTGTAGGTTGGATCGCAACGAACTTGGCATGAATATTGGGCTGCGATTTTTGGATACGGAAAGTTTTAATCGTTTCCTGACACTAAATTTTATAGATACATTTTTGTGCTGTTTTTATACTTATTTTATTAACGGAAAGAATCGCATGATGGCTGTTAATTTTTGTGTATTTTGTATTTATTATACGTAGTCTGAAGAATTGAGTGACATTTTAATTAAATTTAAACAATTAGGCACTTTTGAATATGAAGTCTTTGTTTCACTGTGACGAGGCACAAATTTTATTATCATGTAATTTCTTTTTGATTCACCCTTTTTACAAAGAAAACTGACTTTGCACCTACTATAAAAGACTTTGACGTCAAAAACCTTGTTATTTTGCATTGTGACTTTGCATGAACGCAAAGTGACGCCGCGTTGTTTATAATGAAAATGGGGTTTTAATAAATGTTTCAACGTAATCCAACAAAGGACATATTTTTAAATACTTTAATTCAATTAGAAGATAAGTATTTCTGAAATAAAATGTATAAATTTTTTATTTCTGTGTTAATTAATCTCTTGAAGACATACTTTTACCTGTCAAAAAATTATCGTATTGAACACTTTTTTATATTACTGGATTAAAACCGGTCTACTGCATCATGATATATCAGTAGATACGGACACACATACCACATTCATATATTCACATTTCCGAAAAATAGTATTTTTTGATTATAAATTTGCTGAAAACGTTTCTAACATATTTTTTCAAAAGTTTTTGTTTCTACCATCACAAAGCTTCCTCTAGGGAGAATCAATAAATAAAATGTACTTTGCTTACATTACATACGATGCAAGTGAAATATGTTCAGAATACAAATTTCATGAAAATTGAGCATATTTTCAAGAGAAATGTTGAAATTCTTCCAATGTATTACAAGCATATATATATATAAAACATTATATATTTACTAAGTTTTTTAAAATTCCTAATAATTATATAGTTCAATTAATAGTTTAATTTCGTCCAATAAAAACTTTAGGCATCATTGTGGTTCCTCAACGTTTTTCCAAAACTATTTTTGAAAATAAATTATGCTCGCATTGTTCTGTTTATCCAACCACACAACTTAATGAAATATTACCTAGATCTCACATTGGATACTGTAAACCTCGTTGCAGTTGGCTGTCCCTATTCTCTCCGAAGTCTTCTTTTCCTCTTTTTCTCCCGAGGCTACGAGTAGCGTCGTCTTTCCAATATTCCGAAGAGTAGTATCATAAAAGGGCATAAAGAATTTTGAAGTAAAATAAGACTTCCTCGCTCGCTCTCCTTTTCTTTGAATGCAAGATATCGCATTGCCTATCTTCGATACAAATGGAACGCCTTTATGTTCCGAGCAAGCGGGAGGAAGAGAGAGCACCAGTGCAGAGGCTTGGGAAGTATAAGTAGGAGAACGTACAAAAGGAGAGAATAAGGCTAGGAAATGCAGGGCCGATGCAGGCAGCCACGAAATGCGGAATAAAGAAAAATGTAAAGAAGACAGTGAAACGGTATGAATTAGAGAGCGAGGTAGAATAAGAGAAGAGACGGGAGGAATTGAGTAATACAAATGCAAAAGTATCGGGTACGGAGAATTCAGATAAAAGATTGGAAAATGTTTATCGTGCATGTATTACAGGACACGATGTTATTTCATGCGTTTCGTAATCTCGTCTTTCTGAATCAATTTTCTCAGAATTACAGTTTCCGTTTAATATACGCTGTTCTTTTTTAAATTAGATTGTTTATAAAGAAAGGTTTTTGTCGTCAGGTATTTAATTGTTTTAACAAATTAAAATAAAATTTCCTACGTAACACAAATAATGTGGAAAGTATACCAACTTAACTTATAATAATATTAACATTATACATTAATAAAGTTAGCACGATATTTTAAAAGAATTACCCTTGTACTGTGTCCTTTAGTATGTAAGTATTTTAGTATGTAATTACGTACTTAGCCAGGAGGGAACTGCATACCTGTATAAAAGGCTGGGGTGTGTTTTTTTTTGTTTTCAGCCGAGACAAAACTTAAATAAAGAGCGTAAGTGACCGTTAACATAAATACCAGTGCCTTCTTTGTTCTCTAGCTACGCTAATTGTATGCGCTTTAAACGTCGTGTTAAGTAAGAGGTAATAGAAAAGTGATTACATTGTTTTAATTACTTACTTATGTACTTCAAGGAGCGACTGAGATCTAATATGATATTTCAAAACAAAAAATTATATTTCAAATTTTTAGGCAGGACCACTTCTCGGGAGAGCCTTACATTTTCACTAGAACGAAAATTGTAACAGTCATTTTGAAAAAATTGATTTTTGAGCTTAATGCATCGAAAATTCATTTTAAGTAGAAATTTCGCATATGCATCTGCTAAAACTAATTCAAACACAACATTTTTGGATTAAACATTTTCTTTTGTGAGAAATATTTTTAGAAATAACAGCAAAAATTTGAGCAAGATTATTGGCTATAACTCTACAGGTTTTGGCTTTACATAATGTTGAATATACATGTAGATAATTTTAAAACAAAAGTTTTTTCTATTTAACATTTTCATGTAAAATCAATTCCTGATGAGCTGAGTTAAAAAAATCGATTTTAAGCGGCTAAGAACGTCCAAAATGAGCGATTTTTGGTTATAACATAACATGGTTTGATTTTACACAAAAATGTTGAATATAAAAGTTGTAGATAATGATATAAGAAAACGTTTCTCTACTAAACATTTTCTTGTACAATTAATCCCTGATGGGCTACACTCATAAAATCTATTTTAGACTGCTAATATTGGAGTTTAGTTTACATAAAAGTTGTAGATAATAAAACAAAACTTTTTTAATTATTACTATTTGAAGTGTTGCAATTTTTGCTCTAGTGAAAATATAAGATTATCCTGAGAAGTGCGGACATGCCTATAATGAAAAACGAAGTTTTTACATAGAGTGGGGCGTCGTGCAACGAGCAAAGCGAGGAGCAGGGAGGGTTGGAGTGTCGAGCACAGCGAAACACGCAGGAGGCGCAGTCCCCCTAGTAATTTTAGTTTTCACTGTTACCAACCTCGATGAAAAAATTTATGAATCAGAAAATAAATAATGCATTTTACACAATAAATGGTGGAAAAAATATTATATTTTCAGTCTCTCATCTACCGTACAAAATGTCATAGAATTTTAATATTCGCGTAGCGGGTGAAACATAAAAAATGCATTACGATTGATATTGATTTCAAATACGCTCGCACATTATAAGTTAAATAAAACATTTTAAATTCAATTTAAATTGATACATTAACACAAAGTACTCTAAATATTTTAAAAATTCTGTAAACAAAAAGGAAGTTTATTTCTACCCCGGCCTCGCCCAAATCACATTGAAAAATAAAAACAACGATACGCTGCTGTTGCTAATATGTGTGTGTATGTGTATATATGCAAGCAGTACTTTTTATGCTCGCATGTGTGTGTGTGTATATATACACGCACACACACACACACGCACATACGTCAAAAGTATTGCTTGCATTATTGCTCATGCGCCGTAGTCTCGCGAGAATATTTCTGACATCTTTCCACATCGCTACTAAATAACTCCCTCTTCTCCTCTTGCCTCGGCATAAATAAAGTACCTAGTCGATACGAGCTATATACCAACTCGCAATAAAAATATCAAAGCTTGGCCGCGCGCATCGGAGAGCAGAAAGAGAGAGCGAAAGAGCGAACGCGAGACTACGCGACGCAACTTCAGCCCAGTGCGAGCGCTGATGCGAAATGGGAGGCACGAGGGAGGAAAGGCAAATAGCGAATTGTGAAAAATGAATGAAACGTATATGTATGTATGTGTGTGAGCGCACGCACGAGGGAGAGAAATAAGACGAGAAACAAAGGGCCGTAGTAGCAGTAGCAGCAGCAGCAGTATAGGGAGGAAAATCGCGATTGTGAATTATGCATGCCGGCGGCGCAGCATTGATCGCGTGGTACATGTACACCCATGCGAAATGCGCCAAAGCGCGACAGCATGCCTATACGGGGGCACAAAAATTACCAGCCAATTAGCATTTGGAGACGAGACCACCCCCCTTTACTAGTTCTGACAGCTTGAGAGAAAAGCCAGTGTATATTTATTGGTGGCTTCGAGGCATAACCAGATAAGTCCACTTTTCGAGCATGCACTTATCTGGTTATTCTGGGAACTGTGGATTTATCTAATAGTGCTGTTTGCGTTTATTTTCGAGCATATTCTTTAATTTATTTATGAAACGGGTCAATAAATTACAAAATTAGCAATTGTTCAATGCATTTTTATAACTTATTCAATAAATTTCTATTTTTCTGACATTTCTATTAAATTTACGACCATTTGTATTGTATTTGTATTGTACTAATCCTCCTCTCTTAAAAAAGAGATGACTGGATGTTGTGAAGCATTTAAAGAATCATTGCGATTGGTTGGTAGTTCAATATCCGGTCTGAATATAGCGTCAAAATTTAAAATGTTCTCTGATATACAATACAATATTTTGATATAGAAATTAATTAAATTATTTATATGTGCATTTGAGTAAATCAATAAAATAATCATTAAATTATTCAATATCCCAGTTAATTAAAATGTTGTATCTAATAATTTAATTATAAAATAAATGCAGTTCCGATTTGTTTCCTAACCTCAAAATTAAGAATTTAAATCTGTTATTTAGTATAAATAATATATTATGCTTTCTGAAAGATAATGTTAATGAAAAGGACAGTAATGAAGTCTAAAATACCTGTTGATTACGTTTCTATGAAAAAAGTGAAGCGCGCGCAGCACGCAATGATATTACTATTATTCTTAAATTTTAAAATATTTATAATTTGACAGTGTAAAGGAATTTTTTAAATAAACAGATACCTAAATATATATTAGCCATCATATTGAAATTAAATTTGAATAGATAAAATAAATGATAACTACGGTAAACGAAAAAAATAATGGACTTATCCGGTTATTCCGGGCACAAAATTTGAAAAACATTTTTGCTACTACTGACAGTGGTAAATGAAAAAGGCCTATTTGAAAATAGAAAATCCGAGGTTATCTTGATTTAAAAAAAAGAAAAAAAAAGTGGACTTATCCGGTTATGCCTCGGAGCCACAGATACATATATATATATAGGTATGTGTGGGAGCGAGTTGATATACGGATTTATGAAGATGAATGGTTATAGGTCGGGGAAATTTGGTTCTTGGAATGCGCCGGAGGCGATTGGAGGCGAGTCCGTGCGCACGCGCGCGCGCTCGTAATTCGAATTTATGAATATGAAGAAAAGGCCGAGTCGTTTTGTTCACTCTAAGGATGGCATGTGGTGGAGTAGAAGTACGAGCATCGGTAAGCTGAATTTATGAAGACGAGTGCGGAATTTTTACTACATATGTGGGTTACGACATTGGGTGTTTTCTGCTGTGGTGGAAAAATCGATTGTTAAATAGAATTATTTCCAAGTTTTTGTTGTGGTTTTCGAGCGAGTCGTGATTTGTCCTAATCAGTGTGAATTGAACATATTGAAAATTAATCAATAGATTCGGAAGAACTCAACGTTATTATTTATTATTAAAATAAATAAGCGACTACTTACTTATGTGAAGTGAATTTCACTTACTTGAATTTTGTTGGTTGGTTATTTAAAGTAGATTTAAATAATTGAGATAATGAAAAGGATTTTTATTATGAATTAATCCTTTCAAACAAGATTACTTCAAGATGGTTTATTAAATGGCACTCACACTTTACATCGTGAAAGATTTATATTAGATGATGAATAATTTTTGAAAAGCAGACAGTAGAGATTTGCTTTACATGGGATTTTGATGAAGCTGATGGAGATTTTTCTTGGCACTAAAAGATGGATGATCCGATGCTTCACTGTGCAAACTCGTACATCGCAAAGTACGGACGATGTATGCCTTTTCCCGAGAATGCAATTTTTATGGTTCACATTATTCAAATCCCTTCATGTAACATGAATAAATCGGTAGAAATTATTTATAAATAAATTCTACTTGTAAATTAATTTGGATTTATCCAATATAGAAAAAATAGATGTAAAATCAATTATATACTGTACATAATATAATTTTATTAATTATCATGAGTATTTTAGCATACTAAAAAACATTTTGACGCGTTTATTACTGTTTATTACTATAATTATGTAATTTCGTGAAAAATTGAACTGGAGAACACTTTTTGGAAATTCTGGAAAGTCAACTTTTTTATTTCTTCGAATAACCTCTTATTATTATTATAATTGATATATTAATTTTGACCCACTGCGTGATTTTCGTCTCTACATTGCATTAATTTAAAAATTTGCAAAAATCATTTTGCAAGTGCTTCAATTGAATCTTGAAAAAATATGATCAAATACCACTGCATTCATTGAAATATTCATTCATAGCTTTTGAAATTAAAGAGTTTATTCAAATCTTCACTTTTCAAAACATATGCTTTCACCATTTATAGTTCATTATGGTACATAATTTTGTTTTTCTGCTGTATATACACTGCAACGTTAATTTTTCAAAAAATTCATCACGATATTTAAACCCATCCACAAAATCCTAAAAATATATTAAAGTAAAAAAAAACACATGCACCGAGGTCATCTTCTCTCCGGACAAGCTTGACTACCAGTCTTAACCATCGCCCTTTACACCGGCCATAATGTCAAACTAAATTCCCATCAAACCCCGGCGACCAACCGAACGGCCGCCCGTAAACCAGCGTTCCCCCTTATACCAACCTACCTCTACACACTCGCCATCTCAAAAATGCATGCACCTCTTGCACGTGCAGCGCATACGCACACGAAATCACGCCGAGGCTATACAACCCTATACTATGCGCATGTTCGTTCCGCCGCTTTAAGTGCCTGTCGAGCGCGATCGCTTATATATATATACATATATATACATACATACATACATAGTATGCATGCAGCGACGAAGGCGGGACACCACGGCTAATTAATTCGGCTCGTCACCTGGCAGCCAGACGGCCGGCGTTGATTGAGCCCCGCGGCGGGGGTACGACGCAAGCTCAAGCTGACTTTCTCCGCACGCTCGCCAAGTGGGTCGAGAGAGGCCGATGACGCGGCGGCGTGCCGCTGTGACTTAATATCGATCGACGGCGATGGCAGCGGTGACGATAAAAGGAACCATCGGGGGGTATGTATCAGCGGTATGTATAAATAAACGGCCGGTGGATGGTGGTATGTTGTGTCTTCGTCTGAATAAGGTGGATGCAGCACCTGCGGCGCAGGGATGGGGAAGCTGAGGTGAATGACTGCTGGCTGGGCTTATGGGAAGGTGCTTTGTTTTAGGATTCTAAGGATTCGAGGTCGGTATAGGGGTTTGATTTTTTAATTGATGAATGGTGGGGAGTATTTGAGGATGGTTATAGTAGTAATATTCGGGTGGGAGATAGGTTGAGTACGTTTTAGTCATTAAAATATATTATAGTAATTTTATAGGCAGAGTATATGTGAAATTTCTCTAATGTGTCATATTTTGTACTAAACACGACATTCGGCATTGAAATATTATAATAAGCTGCTGATTTCAAAAGTACAGCCAAGTGTAAGGTAATACATTGAAAAAAGATTAAAAAATCGGACAAACTCATCTTTACGCTTATTATCGAGCAATATAATAATATTAGTTGTTTCCAGGTTAAAAAATATAACAGTAAGGAAATGTTGAAACTCTAGACATATGTTTGAATGTTCAAAATTTTAATGTTACCACTACCTCAAAGTTACAAGTTACACTGATGACAAAATTCACGTTTTAAATGGAAGTAATAAGATGTAAAGATTGAAGTCATGATGAAAATTACTGTACAATATAATTTATTCGCTTGAAACTAGCTCTTTTTGTACCGACATGCAGCCCCTGTGGCTCTCATTATTCTTTTGATAATTAACTATTTGATAAGGCATCTGAACTTCATATTAGAAAAAATTTGTTTTTTTATTAAAAAGTGTCTAATCGAGCTTCATTAAAGGAACGCCGAATTGAACATACATATAGTAATTCTATGGCGTATCTTATGTAATACATAAAAAACATCACACTTTGCAAAAATCTACGAGTTGTCTTCGTTTTGTAAATGAATTTTAAGTTAACTTCCAAAGTTACTGCAAAATGTATCAATTTTCCGTAGAGAAAACATTGAAAAACCAATTTAGTTACTTCGGCGTTCCGTTAATTGAATGGAGAACCCACACGAATTCAAGAAAATCAATCTACGTTTTGAAACTGTAATACGATAACGGAATGGATTCGTGATTAAAAAAGGAATACTTGTTCTTTTTCGTCGAAAGTGCATGTCCATATTCGCTGTCTATTTTTCAAACTCTATACTTTCCCTGGAAATGCTACACTGATTTAGGAAAAGTGCAAAAAAGTGCAGATTGCATATACCCACAGAGTCGATTTCTATACACAGACTATCTAGGCTAAAATAAGAGAGAAAGAGATAGCAATAATACACAAAGAACAAAAGAACAATCAATTTCAGACGCCTATTTTCGACTATCACAACGGCGCATATAGAACCAACGAACAGAAATTTAACAAAACCCCTCTAAAAAAAAGCCATAGCGATCACATCAATGGGCTCGAATGTCGAAGCCATAGTAACACAAAAAAATGTTGGCGACAAAAAGCTCGGCGGCAAACATACGCAAGCTCGCGTGTAAACTCAACTCTCAGAGTGCAAGCTACAAATGGACACACGCATACATTCACGCACACACTCCAATAATTTATAACGTGCGTCTGATGGAAAAAGCGCATGCGTTTTACGTTTGTTTGGTCTAGTTGGTGCACGTCGATTATTTGTATTCAGTTTACGTTGAAAGGCAGGATTTTACGATTCTAAAGCTAAAATAAAGATCAGATGAGAAGTTGACAAAAATATTATTTTTTTTTCCAATTTTTATGGTTCAGTTTTCAAAGTATTTATTCAAAGTGTTTTTGGCAAAAAGGTAAAAATTGCATGTTGTATAACCAGCAACATAGTAACAAATCAAATTAAAAAAACCAATTTACAACACTTGAACCATCATCTCTCTATAAAAATTTTCGTCAGCAGCGGTACAACGAATGTTAAAAATATTAAAAAATAAACCAAAAGAAAAAAAAACGAAGAAAATACCCGAAGCGCTAGACGATACAATTCAATCCTCGCGTGCGTGTACAAAACTATATCTACAAACCCATCCGAGCTATAGCTACTCCGCACTGTGCACACGGCGCCCGACCGCGTCTAACGCAATAATAGAATTTGGCCGGCCGCGCACAAATTTACTCGCAGGTAGGGTAGGTACGTACGTACGCACGTAGGTATACGTATACAGTAGCGCGTGTACAGTCGAATATCATTCGATTATGCCCGGGCGCGTTTTGCGTAATCCCCAGTATCAACAGTCGGCGCGCTTCGTTAGATTTTCAATTATCGACGCGGGCCATTTGCTTTGACGCCGGGTTGGACTCATTGCGCGCCGAAAGTCGCCATCGAGTCGTTTGCAAGCGCGAGACTGAAAAATAATTAGTAAAGCGTGCAATATGGACATGTGTATATATATATATATATATACACACCCTGGATGATTAATGCGTTCAATGGTTTCCGCGCGCTGCGACTGTTGCATGAGCTCAAGAGTTGACGCTGCGAACGAGTGGAAAAATGGCTTTGAGAGGGGACACAACCGTTTCGCTTTCAACTGGCATGCTGTTGCAACGCGCGGCCGAGTCGTCGCATCGGGTTTTTTTTGTGCTTCCTGCGCGCTCGGGAATTTAAACTGACTGAATAATTCAGTGATTCGTTATTAACGTGCCATTTAATGGCTATTTGTGATTTTTGTTAACGAGTGCTCTTAATAAAGCTACTTATTTTAAAAACATTTCGTTCTCTGATAATCGTTATTACGAATACATTCAAATTATATGTTGTTGGGTATTTTGTTTTTGTTTGCGATTCACTTGTTGATTAACGTCACTTTACCTGTTTGGAAATTTTTTTATTGTCTCATAATGTATCAAGAAAGAACCCAACAATTCCGATAAATCTCGATGTTTTAAGTATAGCTGAATTCGAATATAAAATTTTTGCAATTAAAAACCTTTAAAAATATTCTCTCGTTTCAATTAATAAATGGAGGATGAGGCTAAAATAAATTAAAAAAAAGAGACAACTGTTAGTTTATTCAACAAAATTGTTCCCTTTCACGGTTGTATAAGTTGCTTTAGCGCGTCCGACGTATTTTATTTTATTTTATGCGAGAATGTGCAAATGAAATAAATAACGTTAAAAATCACGCGGTGAACAGAGCAGAGACTAATGGAACAGAGAACTTTAGTCCCGTGCTCTAGCCACTAAGCTAATTGCTACGAAGCTAATAGCTGACTTCATCGCAGGCTACATATCATTCGGCTAACTCATCGTGTGTGTGTCTTCTTGCGTCGACGAAAACTTCGTCCATCTGTCTGTTATAAAGCAATTCCTTATTACTCATTGACCATTTGAATTGGAATAAAGAATGAGATACAATAGTTGATTTTCGTTCAAATATAAGTATATACCTACAAAATATAATTAGTGTTTTTCTAATTATCAACAATGGAATATTTTTACTACATTTTATTGAATACTAAATATCATGGTTTCGCTAAATATTCGAATTTATTGAAATGGAAAAGGAGTTTTTAATTAATATTATGATTCAAGAGGGAATAGTCTGAAAGGTTCTGTTATTGAACATAGAATTTCAGATATACCATTATTGTCTTGTTGATGAAAATTTGTTTGCGTTAAAATGAAATTTTACTTCGACAAAAAAACGTTTGAACAAAAATAAGAAAAACATAGAACCAAACATTTTTCTATTATGTAACAATGAGTTTCTCACAGCGAGTGAGCCAACACCAGTGAATATAAACTAGTAGATTAATCCGAGCGCTGACCTACAGGAAATTCGCTGAAGATAGAACTATCCAGAAGGTCAGTAGCTAATAGATCACTATCTATTAGTGAATTAGATATAAAAGGTTAAACATCCGCAACGCGCTTGCTCATGCATTAAGTCTTTATAGAGTATAAAGCAGGGAGATAAAGCGAGCCATCGATCCGACAGCAGACCCATTCTTTTCCACCTGATGATTCGTCGCATGCGTAATAGAGTAATCAATTGTAACTGTAATAGCAGTATTAAGGTAAATAAATACAATATATAATTATTGACAAACTTAAAACATCTAAACAAAAATTTCTTCTCCAACCTTCCGAGGAAGGAAAAAGGCCAAGAAACTTCCCAGTTTCCGTTGTAGGGTGATGTCACTTGACCAAGTAAAAAAATTTCCCGCGTATAACTATATTATTATTGCAATAAAACATTATAAAAACTATTTCTTCGTTAAGCATTACTTACGAATTGATGGATAAATGATTTCGTAACGGGAAACTCACCTGAAAAATAAATATTACTTCTGTATAGCTAATATTTACAACAAAATTATATATGAATATGAATAAAAATAATGTATTAATTTATATATAAGAAGTACCTTTTAACAACGGTATGTGGAAATGAAATAGCGCTCCATACATTAATAAATATTGTTTTATATACAAAGCTGTGCATATACGTCATAAAGTTTTCCTCGCATCGACGTCTGGCTTTTGAATTTCATGAGTTAAATCAATTGAGAGCTCGTAAGTTGTGATTAAACTTGTCGGTTTGTTTTGACTATAAATATGTTAGCTTCTCGTTGAAGGGTTAAGGGTTAAATGCAATAAAAGTTCGAGTGACTCGTTTGTGATAACGAAGCTGTTTTATTTAACGACCTGGTCCACACATTTCCTCATGATCCTACTCTTGGCGAGTCCTGCGTTGTGACGCGCAGAGCGCACTCAGAAAATACGTTCCCAAGAGCAAAGCCACGTAAATATAAAGATAGTGTCTAACAAATATATTTGAAGACAACATGCAAATGTACAAAAACTTATTTAATCTTTCATTCGGTTGAGATTTCTCTTTTGCATGAGTGTTTCTGACAATAAAAAGTAGCATTGACGTAATTAGGATTCACGATTATTTCTGGAATAATTTAAAAAAAAGAAAAGTTTGACACGAACGAACATTCTATTATGAAATAAGCGATGTACATGTATAAATATATTTTAAATATTCTTTCTCGTATAGGTTTCAATCTCAATTATTATTATTGCATAATTTAATGCTTAATGTTAAAATCGTGCTTTAATTAAATAAAAAAATGAAGTGAATCGAGTAACTTTGAAGAGTTATAAAAAAGTCAACGGTTAATCAATATCAAATTTCATTTACAGTCAAAAAATTTAATTTCTTTCTCTCTCGATTTGCATAACGTGTTCAGATATGATTAAAAAGTTGTCCGATAGGCACTGTGATGAGATTCTTATTCCAATTGTTTGATTTTATAGGTTTTTCTTTTTTTTCTATAGCAATCGAGTAATAGAAAAAAACCACTGCCAATTCATTGTCCTGTGGCTTCCTCAAACTTAGTTTGCTAATTCCTTATTTAATTAATTATGATGATTGAAATCTCGCTTTTATAATGATTGAAAACTCGCTATAAGACTGTGGGAAAAACGGCAGTAATGACGAGAAAAATTAATTGAAAATTGCAGTAATTTTTTAATAATACAAATTACTAGAAAATTTTTTTACTAAAAAATATATTTATTATAATACTATTTCGAATGCTACTCATCCGATTCAGATACATAAAGCCGTTCTCGAGAAATTGCGATTTTAAAAAAAGGCTACAAAAATTTTAACCTCAAATATCTCTAAAATTTGTGGAATATTGATTTTACCCAAATAAATTGTCCGAGAGCTATCCATAATCTACCTGAACAAGGAATTTTAAAACGATTAAGACAATTTTACTCCCGTAAAAGTTGTACATACAATTCTCTCATTTTTTTCAATTTTTCATTTTTCAATCCTTTCTTCAAAAACTAACCAACCACATGAATTCATATTTTTACAGATTTTAGCTATTTATATTTTACATTATCGTCATTTTTCTGAAAAAATATTGTCTGTTTAGTTTGGAAGTTATAAGTTTAAAAAAATCACGTTTTTGTTAATAACAAAAGAACCGTGATAGCTGGAAAAAATTTTTTTTTTCACACTATAGGTATTTTAATTCTTTTTCGAATGCTACCCATCCGATTAAAATATCAGGATCCTATTATTTAAAAAATAAGCCAACATATAAATTTTGGAGTAAATCGAAAATTTGAAATAAAATAAAAACGCATCGACCCAATCGAAAAACGGATTTTTGACCCGCCACCGCGCAAAAAAAAAAAACAAAAAGAAGTGAGTCCTGTCCGGTTAAAATCGACCAAGTAGAAGCTGAAATCCAGGCGCATTATACACACACAAATCCATACAGACATTTTTCAAAAATCATATATTTGAATTCCTAACACCTCGGAAAACAATTATAACATATTTTTACAACAACTCAAAAAATTACTATCACAAAGGTTTCTCTAGGAGGAAGAAAAATATGCTTTGAATGTTTATACTTTTTTTAGTAACATCGTATTGTAATATATTCGATTGTTTTTCATGGTAAATGTTCGATATAAATTTATTTTTGTTATGAATGAAAAATACAACAATTTTCGTTTCAGAATGAGAATACACAATACAGAAAATGGAATAGAGCGAAAGCAAAACACAGAACACAAAAAATATTTAGTTAATCAAAATGAATCTATACTTTTATTATTGTACTTTAATTAACTAATATGCTTTCTTTTTTGCTCCCTCTTAGAGGAACCTTTGCGATAGTAATTTTTTGAGTTTCTGTAAAAACATGTTATAACTGTTTTCCGAGGTATTAGAAATCCAAATACTATAACGAGGTGTGATACGGCGCTAGCTGGCGTAAGGGTAGGGCCCTATGATACCGACACCTACGGTTATCACACCAAATCGAGGGCCAGGGAGCAGTGCCATCGCTACCCCAGTGTTTAAGGCGCTCAGCTCCCGTCGGAATGGCTCGGGTTCGATTCCCATCTCTTACTTTCATACTCCCTTTTCCCGTATCCACCCCGTTACAATACATGGTTTTTGACAAAAGTCTGTATTGATGTGTGTGTGTGTGTACATCTGAATTTCAGCCTCTACTCGGTTGATTTTAACCGGACAGGTCTCACTATTTTTTTTATGTGATGGCGGGTCAAAAATCTGTTTTTTGATTGGGCCATTGCGTTTATCTTTTATTTCGAATTTTTGGGTTTCTCAAAATCTAGAAATTTTGTTTTTTTAACGATAGGATAGAGATATTTTAATCAAATAGGCATTTGAAAAAAATTAAAATATCTATATTTTCTATAAAAAAAATAATTTCTAGCTATCACAATTCTTTTGTTTTTAACAAAAACGTGTTTTTTCTAAAAAGCTTATAACTTCCAAACTAAATGGTCAATTTTTTTTGAGAAAAATCATGATAATGCAGAATATAAGTAGCTATAATCTGTAAAAATTCATTCGGTTGGTTAGTTTTTGAGGAAAAAATTGTAAATCGAAAAAAAATGAGTTTTGTATGTCTAACGATTACGGGAGTAAAATTTACTTAATCGCTTCAAAATTCTTTATAGAGGTAGATATTATGAATATAATAGCTCTTGACTGCTTTGGCAAAATCATTATTCTATGAATTTCAAAGATATTTTAGGTTAAATTTTTTTAGCCCTTTTTTTCAAATCGTAATTTCTCGAGAACGGCTCTATGTATCTGGATCTGATAGGTAGTATTCGAAAGAGTATTATAATACATATATTTTCTATAAAAGAACAATAAATTTTCTTGCTATCGCGGTTCTCGTTATTGCTACCTGTATGATCGTTTTTCCCACAGTCTTACAGCGACTTTTCATTCATTATAAAAGCGAGATTTCAATAATTATAATTAATTAAAGGAATCGGCAAATTAAGTTTAAGGAAGCCACGGGTTAATGAATTGGTAGCGGTTCTCCTGTATATAATGCTTTCTGTTTCTTGTCTCGTGTATCATCAGTATGATCTGACATTGATCGAACTATTTAAAATACTTCATGAAAAAGCGGGTCTTGTCAATACTAAATCGCTAGGTGGCTGCTTATGTTTTTTGTGACCTTTCAGGGAGTACGATACAATAATTCAACTGCACTATGGCTTAAAGATAAAAGATGTAGAAAGTCGAGAAAAAGAAATAATGAGAAACCGCAACACAGGAGAACGAAATCCAGGCTTAAGGATTTTCCATTGAGAATCATGGATGTACTCTGATAAACTGCGCAGCGCATGTAGTCATTTGAGCTTGCGGCTATGGGATTCTACTCTCTTTTTTCACGCTGTTTAATTCCACTGCTTCTTCACACTCATTCTACCTGCATTTGTGAATGAAGAAGATTATACTGGAAAAAGGCATTTTAATAAGCAGCGGGAATTCAACTGACTATGCACGTATGGAGCATTATTAGCCTTTCAACCATTACGGGCTTTCAACCAATCATAATTTTTGCTTTTCATCTGCTTTTTCCCTAATGCCTCCTCAGAAAAAAGTTACAGCTATTACAATTTTTTTAAATGTGTCCGATGTGCACATTTTTTCCATGCTTTGCTGTTTTTTGCTGTTTGTGCTGCAAAGAAAATGTATTTAATTATTTGTATGAATAAAATGTACATTAAACATGTTACATATTCAAAATAAAGTATAAATATTAGTTTTGAAAAATTTCATTACCTAAATATATATCATTTCTGTGATATTCACATTATTTTCTTTGGTTCGCCTCTAATATAACATAAATGCTATGTCGGAGCTCATTCTTTTTGTACAGGAGGATTAATATGAATCTACTTAATTTATTATGAAAAACAATAAAATTCACAAAAAGAATCAGCTCTATAGCATAGCATTTATGTTATATTAGAGGCGAACCATAGAAAATAATGTGATTGTCACAGAAATGATACATATTTAGGTAATGAAATGTTTTAGGTAATAAAATTTTTTTCAAAACTAATTTTTATACTTCATTTTAAATATTTAACATGTTTAATGTACATTTTATCTATATAAATAATCAAATAAATTTTTTTTGCAGCACAAACAGAAAAAAAACCACAAAACATGCAAAAAAAGTGCCCATCGGACACATTTTAAAAAATTGAAATAGCTGTAGTTTTTTTCTGGGGAGGCATTAGGGTCTATAACTCTACAGAGGTTTATAGTATGGTATTACCTACAACCACTGTGAGTTTAAAAAAAATTGGTGTTCCGAAACCCTGGGCCTCTCCTAGTTAGTAACAATGAAATAAATGTAAGGAATGAGCAATATTTAATTTCCGTAACAAAAATATTTTCATCAATTAATGCTTTTTGTTTATTTTCCATTTTATAAAGAAATGTTTCATTAGTATTTTAGGCTCTGTTTTATGCTTACTTACCATTCTAGTTTCAACTTTATTAGTTTTTTTTTTATATTCAGAGGCATTTTTTATGAAATAGTAAAAATATACGATTATAACCTGCATAATATGTACCGAAGTACATCAAAAGTGAAAGGTGACGTTACAACGTTATCTGCAGACATGATGTAATAGTTAGAAAGAGAACTTCTTATCTCGGAATCATGGACTTTAGTTCAACTTGAGGGTATCATTTTTTGAGCCAAACTGATAAACTTGTTATAAGATATTATTAAGCAGGTTTCAAAATATTTAAAGGAAGTATATCATCACTCTGAATTAAAAGGGAGCCATCTCAGCGTCCGCTTGGAAAAGGAGACATCTCCGCCTTCGCTTGAAAAAGGAGTCAACTCGGCGTCCGGTTAAAAAAGGAGCCATCTCATACTCTATTTTTTTTCTCAAAATTTAGGGTGTCAACACCATTAAATGGAGAAATGTGGAACTAATACATGGCGATATATACTCATATACAGTCATAAATAATTAGATATAAAAAATTACAAGCGACTGCTATGGCCTATACCAGGACTGTCAATAAAAGAATTAGCCAATCAGCTATACCGCTTGCTGAAGCGGGCGTTTGCCCGCTTAAAGACCTGTTTTAAAAAGTGTTAGAGGCCAGCGCAAAATAGATTAGCACTTCAAATCATTCATCAAAAGAAAAATTAAAGTTATTTATTATTGAGGTTTTGTATTTAGAACCGTATACCGTAATTGTTTAACTATAAACAATATAGGCTATATTAGGCTTGTTATTTAAATTTTTGTTTTTCAAAATAAATATTGAAGTTAGTTTTCAATTATTGGATTTGAAACGTTCAATTACTGTTAATGTACGGTCTATAAATATAGTTTCAGTATTTTTTTATTGGATTATTCGAATAATTAGCGCGCGATGCGCGCATGCAAAACTCTAGTCAGTTCAAATAACAGATTATTACGCGTAAACTTCTTCATGTAATTGTTATATCTGATTGTTTATGGCTGTACATGAGTATATTGTCATAGATTAGTACTACATTAATACTGATGAAGTACGATTATACGAGAATGCGAAGTCAATATATATTATTGTATACATATAATTTCGTTTACGCCGGAAAGCTATCACGAGCAACTAAATTAAATAATGTTTTCCATTTAATCATGTTGTCAATCTAAATTTCGAGAAAAAAATAGCGTATGAGTTGACTCCTTTTTGAAGCGGACGCTGAGATGGCTCCCTTTTAATCCAGAGCGACGATATGTCTACGAAAATCCAAATAAACCGATAGCTAAAAGTGTTAGAATATCATGCATTTTGCAATATTAGTTAATTAAAAATAGTAATTCCTTACTAAGTTATAAACAATCGTATATAGCGTAAGAAAATGGTTTAAAAGAAACCAAATTTTTCCTGATACAAATGAACAAAATTCTAAAACAATAATTTTTATCGACTGAAAAATAACATTCTGAAGTTTTGACCAAATCCATGATCTGGTGGTGGGAAATCCTCCTTATTTAGTTAAATTGATTCTAAATAAGTAATGTTTACTGTTTGTTTTATAAATATAATGAAATTATAAATAGAAATTGAAATAATATCTTTCTCAAAAATATAAAAAATGTTTTAAATATTATTTAAATACACTCGATTATTTTCTGAAGCAATTTTTCATTTCTCATTAGTATCTAAATAATATAAAAATAATTTCTAGAAATATTATAAGTGATCAAAAAGGAATCGCTATATAAATATATGAATACGTCAAAACTTTTCATAATGAAGATGAATTTGATGAAATTGAACATCCCATGATTTATCAAAATAATTGAGCTGACATTAATTTGGATGTAATTTTGCTTTATTTTCGATTTTGCGTCATTTGGGTTTGATCATACAATAAACCGAGCTTGTCTATCAGCTAAACAATGGCGCTGGTAATTAGAACTCCCGTTGACTAACCGACTGCTACTGACATCACGTATAAGACAAGTATTATCAAAGTTAATCGACGTTAAAAAAGGAGTAAATTCTTAATAATAACATTTGATTTATGTTCTTATTTCATATTTTTGAAAGTAATAAGAGAAAAAAAAATGTTTAAATTCATAGACAATAAGGAAGTAGATGTGATTGTAGTACAAAATGTAACCACTAGAAATTTAAATATAATAACCTTTACCGAAATGCGAAACGCCTGATAAAGTGTTTTTCTCTTCTTAAAATGTTGATTGAATTACAAAAATTTCGTTACATTTTTAATCTTTACGTCACTTACAAAAACAATGTTCTTGCATTAATATATAATAGTAACTAGGAGAGGCTCAGGGTTCGGGAACCTCGATTTTCTTGAAACTCACAGAGCTTGTAGGTAATACTACACCATAAATCTCTGTAGAGTTATAGACCCTCATGCCTCTCCAGAAAAAGTTACAGCTATTTTAAATTTTGACCTACCATAGTTGACATGAACTAGCCCATATATAAATAATTTTTAATTGATATTTAAATTTATTATCAGTGAAAAAATACTATCTATGTCATTATCCCAATTAACTCTCATTTTAAAAAACTACTGGAGTATATCGACTCGAGTAAATCGATTTAGCGATAAGTAATTTTTTTTTTGGGTCACCTAAAACTCTTGACTAAATGAAAAATTTTGGAACTAAAATATTCACTCCAATAACGAATGATTATTGAAAAGAGTAAACACGCGCGAATGAGTTCAACGACTATATTCACGCTCGCGTATTTTGCCGATTCACCTGTGTCAAACAGCGAAATTTTCGGGAATAAAAGGCACGAGCACTTCTGACCATGGATCAACAAAAAAGTGCTGTATATGTATGCAGCGTCGAAAAAAGGTCTACCATTTCATCAGTGAAAGTCAAACAAAACAAAAGCGGAAGCGAGAGAGAGAGAGAGAGAGAGAGAGAGAGAGAGAGAGAGAGAGATGCAGAAGCAACGATGAAAAAATGGAGGACAGAGGATAATCCCAAAAATAACGTTGCTGCTAATCAGCAATATGCAGTTGTATACAGTAATTAAAAAAGTATATTAAACAAGAAACAAAATAAATCATCCATTTAGATAAAAAATTTATTGTTGAACTTACTTATACCGAGAAGATTGGAGTGGAACCAGATCCTTTTTTGGAGATTGTTTATTGTAAATAGATACAAGAATGATAACAATTTTTAGTTTACATTCAGGTGAATGAAAATATAATTATTAATAAAGCAAAAAATTATTTGTGAAAAATGTTATTCAAGATTTACGAAAAGAATCCTCTTATCTCGTAAACAATTTTCAGAGTAAAACTAAATATTTTCATTATTCTTTCTAAAATGAATTTTACGCAGTATTTAACATTTCTAGAGTAAATATAGAAATGTAAGAGAGTTGTTTAAAAAAGAAAAATGGTATTAATATTTAAATTAAAGTTTTATATAAAAATATTTAACAACACATTTTTTTATATCAAATCAAATAATGATTTATATCAAAAATAAATAAATTTGATATGTATAATGCATGAACAGTAGACTAAATGTATGTTATTATTTTATTTTAGCATTATATTAAAATAAAAGAGAAAATAAGGTATTCGTTTTTATCTCAAAGGCTGCAAAAAGTAGTTATTAGTTTTTTAAAGTTACAAGTAAATTTGAGAAACTTGCTCCTACTTATTTGTTAATACATAAATAATAACGTAATAGTTTTCTTGTAGTAAAACTATGATTGTTACTGTGAGCCCTGAAATCTTCGACGTCTTTTCTAAAATCTACACGAAACTAATGAAGGTTCATTCGTAAATTATGGTAATCATTAGCTAATTCCCAATTAGGCCTTTTGATAATTTCAAGAATTCACTATACTATAGTTTGATATTTAATTTATGTATTCATCAATCAATTGCAAATGTTATTGATAAGGTATGATTTCAGTTAATATTCGACTAACAGAATATTATAAAAATATTTTTGTTATGAACAAAGAGTTAATATCTATTTTATGAATACTGCCAGCGATATATTTTTTTATTTGAACTTTATTAGGTACACATCCATCATATTACGTATAAAATGATACACACACACACACACACACACACACTTTTTTTAATTGGTATTAGAGAGGAAAATAAAAAAAGCGTTCGATAAAATATCGATACTATTAGGCAGCTAAAGCTTTACCACAACAAACGTTGATCGTTATAAAAACATGTAATCATTTATTCGATACTTCAAATATCGAAACGCATGCTATTCGATAAAAAATAAAATTCGATAAAAAATAAAAATTTTATGAAGTGTAGCCTCACTTGAACGTCGACACTTATAACAATAAAATGAATTGGACATTTAATTTACACGTTTATTATTTTTAACAAAATATCATAAAGCAATTACTCAAAGCTACATTGTGGCATTGTAGTCAACACGTTAACTTTATATTTTTTGTAACAATTCCCGAAATATTTCGGCATTCTACAACATTATATGCTGCTTTAAAGTTTCTAAAATATCTTCTTATACTAAACGTCAATCAACTTTCTCAAACAGTTATTTTTTAAACAAACATCGACTAATTGAACTAACTATCCATCAAATTTTTCAATCAAAAATCGAAGACTTTAAATCATACGCCTCTACCCTCCTTTTCAAGCGACCGAACTGTCAGCCTTCAACAGATAATTAAAAATCAGATTTTAATCTCTATCTCCGTACGTCGCAAGAGGAAACGTACTCACCTACCCTAGGAACAAAAACTATCGAAGATTTTTTAACATCGATTCCAACTAACGAGCATGACACGCCCAACCAATCAGCCAACCTCGTTAAGCAAGTCGCTCGAGGCATTCGATGGTATTGTCGTCGTCGCACTCTAGTTGACGAAACTCCTAATTATGCATGCGCAAGCGCCAGGCTACAGTATTCGCGCGAGATCGTGCTTTTAAACTTTCAATATCCCCTCTCCTTCCTCCTCTCATCCTGACAGTGGATGAGTGGAGTTGGAGCTTTTCGAGAATTTCACAGGTGAAAGTGTTTCGAGAGTTTATCCGGAATGTAACTTTTAATTTTATGAAGTTGGGTTAGTTTGCTAGTTTCCCGTTAGGTGCGTTAGCTATTTAGATAATAATTTCATATAATTTTAGTGTATTAAGAATAATAATTCAATGGACATTTAAATTAAAGTTTCAATTTACAAAATATTTCATATCTCGAAAAATATTCAACGAACTTTTATAAATTTTCTAATACGTCTATGTCGGATGATAACCTAAGAAAAAATTAACTAATTTTCATAAAATATTACAAAAAGGTTGTTTTCTTATATCATTCATTAGTTTAACATATATTGGCAGTTATATGATTTTCTATAATTCTTTAATTTTTTGCAGGGACGTAATAATGGTCTTGCGCTCTAGGCGTTCAGGATAGTTGATGACTATCATTAGTGGTTTTATTATGTAACGCTTATCGTGCGTTATTATTAAAACTTACAGAATACAGGCCTAGGTTGTACACCCTTTCGGTTTAAATGTTAGCAATTTTTCATTTCTCATTAGGGCGCGTTCAATGCATACATACTAACTATTCCATGTAGTCGATGACGGAGACTAGGTGTACAATATTATGTGTAGATAGAAAAATATAATAATCCAAAAGGACTTATCATAATCTGAATTATGAACTATTAATTATATTCCTCAAATTGTTGTTAATAAATTAACAATACGGATTACTATATCTTTTGAAGAAGAACAAGTGTTTGTGTATATTATATTATATTTACTATTAATTGTTTATTTATAGAATTCATTACCATACATAATATAAATTATAATCAGGCAACATGAATTATAAAACATACTTGTATCAAACGAAACTATATAATAAAACTTTTAATTGATTGGGACGTTTTAGGCTTTTGTGTTGCATATATATTGTAATAGTTTAAATTGTGTTGTTGTAATTTAGTTGTAAATACAACTAAATATATTATCAATTAAAAAAAGAAAAAAAAAATATTTTCGTATATGCTACATTCGTATATAGCGTTATAACACATTTGTTTAAGTAAAACTGGGAATACTCGTGTGACTGGTAATAAATATTTCATCGCCTATTTCAAAGCACTCAGCGCTATCATTCCCAGCCCCCTCATAACGCGAGCAGTTTGTCTCTCAGTGATAACAAAATACTCGTCTTGCGGCTGTGCCAACTTCGATCGACTCGATATATAATGCCCACAGTGCTCGAAACGTCATCGCACGATGTATTAATAACAGCGCCAGCGGCACCTAGCCCCGAAATAACCAATCACTCGCAAGAGAGAGGGGGAGATAAAGAGAGAGAAAGAGAGAGGGAGAGAGAGAGAGAGAGAGAGAGACGATAGAGGAGGAAGAGCGATAGACAGACAGAGAGCTGTGTACAATGGCTTGAAATAATAACCTGCCTGTCATCGGCAATGTGCAATTAATTTCTCACGTGTGCAGGCGCAAGCGCCGGATGAAATTGGCCCGCGTAGGGTTGGTTGAATTGCGGACGAAACGGCCTCTTGTTTCAAGAAGAAGGAAGGAGGACGAGAGAGAGAGAGCAAAAGAGGAAAGGAGCAGGCAGAGGGATTCGAAGCAAACTGCTATAGCTGCAGCCAAGCGTAAGAGATTGGATCGCTTGAAGAAAAAGCGAAATCGAACGCTCAATTTGTCCCCGGCTACGGGCATTTTAACGTCGTTAAAGGGGCATTCGACACCCACGCGACAACGACAATTACTAGCGAATTTCCGGCTGAAATTGTCTCTTTAATTGAAGAGAATGAAATTTCGCGTGTTCTTCGGCGACGTTCCAAGCCACCCACCCTCCTTCCTCTCCACTTCTCCACCTGAGCATTATCATTCGCTTCGGCATGGGTGTATTTTTCAAGTGTCCCGTACTTCTCTGCGAGTAATTTCAGATACTAATAAGAAAGATATCTGAGAAATCAAAGTATGTTATAGAAACGGAAGATTTTTAATGCATTACCGTTTCTACCCGAGTCTTTCGTGAATTTTATCTTTAACAGAATTTAACAGAATCCTTAGGTATATGAAAATCAAATTACGCTGTAGAAGAGGATTTTTAATACGTTTCCGCTTCTATCCAAGAGACTAAGTGGATTCTGTGCTTAATAGAATCCTTAAGTACGCTTAAGTCAGAAGATTTTAGTCCTAATTAGACTAATTTTCTAATTTGTCGAGAGTTATATCCTATATAAGTCTAAACCCCGATAAACCTTTTAACTGTGTATAGGATATTTTATGAGGTCTAATTATTGTTTCCTCAAAGAGGAAGCTTTTTTCATTAATAACGCAACTTAAAAAGAAACATCGTCAATTTAGTTGATTTAGATGATCGTGGATAATATATGTCATACACAAAAATCAGTTATATTATTGTTCAACTACTCTTAAGTGTCAGGGTGAAAAGTTATAGTACTTTATTACTGTACTGCTCGTAATTCGCTAGCTTTGAGTAACTTGGCTTAATCTTTTAGAACAGTTGAGCTATCTAGCCATTTATCTGTACAACGATGCATTAGATAAAATGTTCTGCAGTGGCAGAGTCCTGGATTATGGGCCTCAATGTACAAGCTAGATGGTTTTATAATAATATAATAATCAAGGTTTTGGCTTTGAAGTTATTCCAATATAGACAATACTCAATCATGATAAATCATTATTATTACAAATTAGATCATCATTATTTCGTATCTATATTAACAAACACATTCCAAATACTGTTAAATAAAAATAAGGTATTGAATCAGTACATGCAGGTAGTTATTGTGTGCTCATATATTTGCCGAAGTTAATATACGATTCAATTTCATTTGATCACTGATGAAATTAATTATAGTCCCATTGCAGAAACTATTAACGAGAGGTGCAAATAATTATTAATATGTTCTACCACTTTTGATTATTATGAAATTACAATATTATTCGAGAGGATATCGAAATTTCCATAATTATCAATATGGCGAAATACTTTTGTTTTCAATTTTATTTTTCTTTTATGATTATTACTGTAATGAGTATGAAGTTAATTGCGTATTTTTACAAAATTGAAATCCAAGGGCGGGGCAGCACCCTGCTTGGCGAGTATAAGGAACGAAGTGACGTCTAGCGAGCAGGGCGATGACACTCCCTTATTTTATATATTATATACTTTGATATTGGGTTTTCTAACCTTATTTTTTGGCATATTTCTCGAATTTCACTAGTAAATACGACATATGAGGTATTCATTTAAAAGCATTTTTCACATACATTCTATCTGCAAAAAGTTTCGTGGTGTAAGATGTTTTCGTATTCAATTAATCAAGGGCCAAAGTTTTGGTCTCCGCGAAATAAAAGTAATTTTTTCCGTCAGCCTGCAGGGAATTTCTAGGGAGAATCTAGTGGAGCGTTTTTGTGCCTCTACTCAATGTCCAATCTTATCAAAATTTAGTGCTAACAACGTACGAAGGGCGGCGCTACTGCGCTCTGCTTCATGAGGAGAGAGAGCGCGCGAAGTCGTTGTTCCCTATGTAAAGAAGTCATGACCGGATGTTGTGAAGCCAAGATAAACATTATGTGATTGGCTCATGTATACATGACTATAGTCCGCATACGTCTAAGTCAGGAAGTCGAAACGTCTTCCAGGTTAGGGCGCGCAACGCGCACTATTCAAATCTCTATAGACTATCTCTATGACTATAGTCATCGTAAAAAACCCGTGTTACGTATGATAGTGCGCACACAGCTGAGTGCTCGTATAGTAGCTCTCGTGTCGCGGTTTGGCTGCTGTTAGTTTTGTGTGTGTGTGTGTGCGTGTGTGTGTGTGTGTATATATATAATATAGTTGTAAGCGTTATGAATAAGACCCAGCCCCTCCACCCCCTCCACTTTTTACGGTGAAATTCTTTCAAATTGTCCGTTATTTTTTAGATAATTGGCCCCTCCACTCCCCTCCACCCCCTCCACCTACCCCTCTACATACCCCTCCACCTACCCCTCCACATACTTCTTCACCTACAACTCACTTTTTATTTAATTCATAAATTATAACAAGCTTTCCACACCACCATTGGTACTGTTATGGGCGCGTTAGATTTTTGATCTATTAAGACATAATAATATCATAAAAAATTATGAATATGTATGTATGGTACCATTTAATAAATCTAAAACGTTATTATTTATAGTTTTGATATCATCATTGTGTGGAGCTAATATAACACATTTTATAGAATTTTGTATATTTATATTACCAAAAATATCCTTGCAAACATTTTGAGTTTTCCAGTTTTCTGGAATTATAAAAGGATTAATCTTACCTTCACCCAACTCTAATAAGAATGATGCAAAGTGTATATGTTTTGCGCGTATATTTTTAAATCATTTTAATACTTTGAACAA
The DNA here is from genome assembly GCA_036873485.1 of Torymus texanus. Taxonomy (NCBI): domain Eukaryota; kingdom Metazoa; phylum Arthropoda; class Insecta; order Hymenoptera; family Torymidae; genus Torymus; species Torymus texanus. Next base: position 4,663 of record JAYJLV010089623.1, on the reverse strand, counting down.
AGGCTATAAGGGAGAAAATTTGATTGTTTTTTCTATTATACTATCTTTATAACCATGTTTTAATACTGGTAAAATTTATCTAAAATCACCCCCTAATATTATCAATTTATCACCAAATGGATTTTCATTGTATCTTACATCTCGTAATGTTTGACGACAATTTCTAAAGCTGTTTTAGGGATCATTGAAGCTTCATCCCAAATAATCATGTCAACTGTTACTTTAAAAAATGCACTTTCTATACTACTTAGGTCTAAAGGGAGTCTAAAAGTTCGATGACTTGTTATTCCTTTAGGTAACAAAATAGATGCAATACCAGTCCAAGCCATGGATAAAATATTTTTTCCTAAAGATAAAAAGTAATGTATTAACGTTTTATATAAAAAAGTTTTTCCTGAACCTCCAGGGCCGTCAATAAAATAAATTTTATTAGCACCGTATATAATTTCATTGAAGATAAATTTTTGATCTATATTTAGTTCACTGAATAATTGTTCAAAAAGATTTTTATTTTATAATAAATCATCAGAATTTTCATCAATAACAGGTACTGTGGATTCAGGTAAATTATAATTTTTACACTTTTTATCTTCCTTTTGTAATATACTTTGAATGTATGATAAAGCATTCTTTTTTATCTTCTTTAAAATCTTCAATGAAAAATTCTTTAAATTTATTACAAACCAAATTACCCTGAATATTTTCTGCTAAAATAAACCATGCAAAGAATTTACGTAATTGAAAAGGAAGCATAATATTAATGGCTTCATCAAAAATATTGTAAATTTAAGAATCGTCTTCTATTAAACCCATAGCAAGTGCTGTTTCTCTATATGTGTGGTATGAGATTCCATTAAATGTTCGTAAATCTTTAAAGCAAGTTCCACCTTTTATACGATTTAATAATAATTTGAGGAAAAATCTTTCATTATCTTTTGGTGAGACAATATTTAGTCGTCCTAGGGCATTGAATCGTTGTTTACGTTTTCTCGGTATCCATGATTTAATGTCAGGTTTAAATGTATAATATTTAAGAATTTTAATATACTTTTTAGTTTTAGCAAAATTATCAATTTTGTTCAATTTGAACCATGCTGTTAAAGTCGTTTCTCGTTTATTCAAAGCTTTACATTCTTATCTTCTTCAAAGACTATTTTTTGTTGATTTTCTGTATGTACAGCTAAATTAATAACAGAATGGCTTTTTCGGCATAAGGCAAATTTTTATACGCGCCAAGCGGCTTCCATTGGGCTTAAGTATCTACCATCGATATATTGTGATATTTCATCGAATACTACGGAATTTTCGTTTTCATTTGATTTAGTTACTTTTTGAATTTGGCATAATGCTCTATCACCTCCTTTATGTATATAATCAAACATATATTTTATACTTTGAACTAATGCACAATACTCTACGTTAATATGACATTTACATTTCATTAATTAACAGCTGTTATATGGAACAACCATTCTATTATCAACAGGAATTATTGGACCACTTTTTGTTCTGTAAACATGATTATGAGTAGTGTTATTTCTCCTTCGATATTCCGGATAACCGTTGTCTTTGAAAATTGTCATATCGCGATATTGTTTCGGAAATTTTTGTTTACATATTGTTTCATCTTTAATTGATCATCATCATACACACACACACAAATACTCGACCATTTGTTGATTGATTCCATAACTATCTTGTCTTTAATATACGTTTAAAAATAAAAGAGAGAGAGAGAGAGAGAGAGAGAAACGGATATACTTATACTCGCCAATATTTTTTTGAAATATTCTTTTAATTCTTAACTTTATTCATAGCCGCAACACATGACCGGAGCGACGATTTATCTAGAACGAAAGATACATGGAAACATATGCTGACAGCTGAGAAAACGAAATTTCCTCACTTTCGGCACTGCGCCTCGTGGGTATATAAGGCACAAGACTTTTGATTTGAACGGAGGAAAATCATCTTATGCATTATTTATCTTTCGTGCTGTGTGCATCCCGGTGGAACGCGATGAAACACGAACGAAGAAAATTGCATTTGAGAAACTTATTTTTATTACTTGTCACTTCCGCTTCTCCAGGTTTCCTCAAAACCTAAAATCCAGTTTAATTTCGCCTTCCAGAAACTTCCGTTAAAATGTAAAGCTACAAATTTCATCTGGCTTGGCAATTGGTAGTGCGATTGCTGAAGAAAATGTTTCACATGCTAACGTATCTTATATATGCACACGAAGCCAGGTGCTTTGTATATTTCAAGTGCGATGATGTATGAATTTTCGACGTGTAACTCTGGGAATACTTAAATTACCCCAGCGTAAAACCAGTCAGTTCAAAAGATTAATAATTTTACCAATAATTTAATAAATTTTATTTTAAATCAAAATAAATGTAGTTCATACTAACTTAAGCGTTATAATAGCAAAAATGTGAAATGAAAGATCAACTTTTACACTTATTTTATCAAACTTCATTTTACTTCCCCTTTACTTTCCAGGATCAAACTGTTTAAAAATTTATGTCTTATAACAAGCTTTATACTAGCCTTGATTTTTTACGTCTAACTGTGGCTTTCTAACGTATTTTATACCTATACTATTGCAACATAAGGTCTTATGGTTATTACATACTAATTACCCATCGATATTATCTGTTATTTTAGAGCTCAAAAAGATATAATTTTTCATTTTAGCATTACAAAAATAAGTGATTTTTATTTAGATAAAAGTTTCTATGGCAACCATTGAATTAAAAAATAAGAAATTTACAACATGTAATAATTATAAAAATCAAGTAGTTATCTATTCATAAAACAATTGAATAAAAATATAAACTCATCATTATGAATCGTTCAAATAACTAATTAAAATTTCGAAAACACGCTCAATCCCATACTCCGCTTTTGTCCAGTCCACTGAGACACATTTCATACGCACAACGCACAGGGGAAATTTTTTTAAATAATAAATGAACCGAACAAATCTGTGTTCCTCACCATGCCATGAATATTGATGACCCCTCATGCAAGCGCCTGTACGCGCACGCGCAATCGCTTCCAACTCCCGATATCTAATTAAATAATCGGGTAAAACGTGCGCGGACGCGTACGTACCGAAAACGAAATTATTGGAATTTTCAATAAAGCAAACAATTGAAACGATAAATCAGAACTCGCATATTACTAGCCCGAAGGGCTTATTAATAATAGTCGGACAGAAACGGGACTTCTATTGTATGTGCGGGCAATGCTTGTCGCAGACCCGCGCGCGAAATAATTATGGATAAGCTTTGCAAAGCACGCCGCTCGGTTCATTAGAGCAGTGTACACGCGTGTGTTTTCCAGTCTGTCGCGTTGGTTGTGGACGAGAACACGCCGCTATTTCTTTTTTTTCTTTTGGGCACGTGTTGTTGTTCGTTTGGCCGATGAGGCGGGGTAATTAGGTGCGGAGGCTGCTGCGGCGAAACGCAGTGTGTGTGCTTTGTGTTATTAAATACGACAATTACTGTACGAGTTGCCGTTATCGTGTTGTGGGAATTATGTTTATAGATGTACTGACAATTTATTGGGTTGCGAGAGCTATTTAATACTGTTTAATTCTCTACCAGAATTCCGATAATTATCTAACCGACGAAAAAGATCGTAGGATAGATAAGAATAATCAACATAAATTTGTAAAAAGTTTTATAAAAATGAGAAAAATTTATTAAGTCACTGTTTAATTTTATATTCTTTCTTAAGATTCAGAAAATTTAATGACATCGAACATTCCAAAGTTAGAATTTTTATAATTTATTTATTTGTGATTTTTTTTATAAAATAACTTTTAAATAAAGTTAAAAATAAATTTGTCTGAATGTTACATAAGATTAATATTAGAAGTTATTTAAAATTATTCATTCTTCATAATTTTTTTGTTTTTTAATGTATTATTATTTAATTTATCAAAAGGCGATCACATGTTAAGTTGAATAGTCAAGTATTGATTTCAGGATACGAGCATTAACAACTCGTTAATCTAGCACCATTGAAATCACCCTCGTAGAGCAAGGCCTTAAACTAACTTCGAGCCGTCGTATTGCTTAGTGCTGGCATTTCAACCCACTGCAACTGTAAGATAGTGTAAGTGTTATTATTCTCGTTACACGGTTTCCGCTGACCTGTGAATTTTCAATCTTCATACTTCTGGTTAAATCGTGAGTTTTCATGTAACAGTTAAAAATCGGAACCTAGAAAATTTTATCTCGTGTAAAAATAAATTTAAAATATAGCAATATTTCTCTAAATTCAAATCACATCATTGTTATATATTACGAAGGAACTCTCAAGATCATCTACTCTTACTAATAAAAAAATATATCGCCGGGTGGGAGGAAGAAGGTTTTATTTGGGCTGAGCACTGAAAAACGTTCTATTTGGGCCGAGCCTTCAAAAACGTTCTATTTGAGCTGAGAGTTCAAGAACGTTCTATTTGGGCTGAGCGTTCAAGAAGGTCCTATTTGAAACGCAAATTTCTTTTATTGAAATTTATGTTAGCAACTCTACATGTAGAAACTTGAAAATACGTATAAATTTATTATGTGGTGTGTGTGTGTGTGTGTGTGTGTGTGTGTGTGTGTGTGTGTGTGTGCGTGCGTGCGTGCGTGCGTGCGTGCGTGCG
>JAYJLV010089612.1:0-13254 GCA_036873485.1 Torymus texanus | reverse complement strand
TTTACGTTCTTATATATATATATATATATATATATATATATACACACACACACACACACACACAGCTTTTTGCAGCAGACTCTGCCTACGCAGCGCAGAACGTAGCGAGGCTGATCGAATAGTCATTGCGCGACAAGGAGTTTTTACTATATTCGTAATTTCACACACGCAGCGCGCGCGTGCTGAGTCTCAGACTCTATACTGTTATATAGCAGCATCAGGGACTGTTCACGAGAGACATCGTCATCGCTGTTTTCTCCGTCGAAGCTGTCTCACACTCTTACCCACGTTTCAAACACGACTCGCCAAATCCTGCGCGTCATTAAGTCGATTTTTTCAATCGTCTTTAAAATGCCTAATGAAATCACCATTGAGAACGTGAGTAAAAAGACATTTTTGCGCGCGCTTCTGTGGCAATGGCCACACTACGCGCTTGAGGTCGAAATCACACGCGCACCGGTGTTATACCTGTCAATTCTTTTTTTAGCTACGGATTTTACGCTCCAAGCATGTCCACATGAAGGACGAGGCAACGGTTCTTCAGAAGATTAACAAAATCTTACGAGAGGGATCCACTAAATTGCAGGTTTGAGACTTATTATATGCGCTTCGGAGCATTTTTTACTTTTCTAAGAACGTCCTATGTTAATATTAAAATTTATTTTTTAGGTTGTCACGGATTTTGATCTAACATTGACCAAGCAACATGAGAATGGTGTTCCCATTCTCAGTAGTTTTGGTAAGAATTGCACCCGCTATGTTTTTAAATAGTGTTTATAACTAGAGTGAAGTGAACACAATTTTATTTTTTCACTCTAGTATAAAAAGAATAATATATTAATACTAAGCAATAATTTTATTCAATATACTTTTTTGGACTAAATCACAAGTTTACTTAAATGGAATGTTACATTTAAATTTATTTTTGTTAATCATTATTGCATTTATCTAGATTATTACCTTACAATTAGTGAGTTAGAAAGTTAAAAATTTATGAAAATTGATCAGATAGTAAATAATTAAAATTGGATTTATATTTCTATTTTTTATACAGGTATCTTTCGAAAATCGAAGCAGTTATCGGATGCCTATAGAGAAGAATCAAAACTTCTTTATCAGAAATATAGACCCATTGAAATTGACCCAAACATTCCAATTGAGGAAAAAATTAATGCCATGAATGAATGGAACATGGCATCACACAAGTGCCTTCAGGGTTTGGAATTTAATCGAAAGGAAATCGATGAAATTTCCAAATTATACAGCCACTCATTGAGAGAGAAAACAAAAGATTTATTCATAAAATTAAAAAATCTTAATGTTCCAATTCTTGTATTTAGTGCAGGACTTGGGGACATTGTTGAATCCATATTGAGGCAACAAGGAGTGTTGATGGAAAATGTAAATATTATTTCAAATTTTTTAAACTTTAATGGAAATACTCTTGATGGATTCAAAAACTCACATCAGATGATACATGTCTTTAACAAAAATGAGCATGCTGTCGAAAATGAATATTTTAAAATTTTACAAGGCCGTACAAATGTTATTTTGATGGGAGATACCATAGGTGATGCTACAATGGCTGACGGTGTAGAAAACACAGAGACAATCCTTAGGATTGGATTCTTGTATGACAATGTAAGTGTTCAATATAATTACAGTCATATAATTAATGTTAAGTTTATTTATGAATAAAAAGAAAAAAAAGATATCAAGTCTAATAATAAAAAATACTGGAAAATTTTTTTTACTTTTCATAAGTTTTCTAATAAGTATAATTTCTTGTCTTATTCTCATATAAAAAAAAAATTTTAAAACAAAATACTTTATCTTGGATAAAATATTTTAAAAATAATAATTTTTTACTTATAATTTGATATATATGAATCATGAGATTACAGAACTCATGAGATTACAATAATGACCTCAAAGTAAGGAAAAAGTTTTGGTTTATTTTTCTATTTGAATTATAGATAACACATAAAAGATTTCGCAACGTCATTTGATATCATAACTCTAGCTTATATCATCAAAATGTTATTTCTATAGTTGTTTTTATCAAAGTATTTAATGTGACTTCATAAATCAAAAGAATTTCAACATTAAATTTTTATAATTTCTGTTTTTATTTTCAGGCAGATGAATGTTTACCAACATTTAAAGAAGCGTTTGATATTGTCTTAATCGACGACCAGACCATGGATGTGGTTTTAGAAATACTGAAGTCACTTTTGTAACACTTTATAAGATATTTATTTAAAGTATATAGATTTTCAATCTTCCAAAGTTCATTTTTGGAGTATATGTATATTGCAAGTTTTATATAATTTTTGTGTTAAGAATGATCTTATAAATTTTGGCATTTATAAGTGTGTGAATCTGTGATTCCTTAGCAAAATGAATCAAACTTTAGTTTGAACAGATAAGAGTACATACAAAATGTTACGTAGCTTATTATCTAATTAACAATAAAAAAAATTATTTGTTAACATTTCGCACGCGAAGTTTTTTGAAATATTTTTTACATAAATAAAAATAAAATAAATTTGTAATAATATACTGTTAGCTGCAAAGTAAATATGTTTTGAGCACTGGTTGTAACTATGACTTTCAGTAAACTTATAGAAATATATTATTATAATATTTATATGTACTAGAAAAATTTTTATCCTTATTTAGCAAATTTAGAAAGCCACTTTTAGTTTTAAATCTACAATAAGATTATACTCGTAAGATTTGATTGTTACTTAGATGCTTTAATAAATATCAATTTTTAAATCGATCTGTTAAATTATGCACAACAAATAAGACACATAATAAGACTCAGAAAAAAAAAATTAGCGAGTAAATATAAACTAGAAATGAACGAAAAATTTTATATCTTATACTTTAAAACACAAATAAATATTGTTTAACGATACGATTTTTTTATATAAACAATATATTTTCATTATTGTTTTTTAATTCGAGTATATGTAGCGAATATGTACAGACATATTGACCACAAGCAAGTTTATAGTATTTTACATCTCTAAATCTGTTTTATATAAAAGTATTATAGAAAATCACCAACCGTTATACTAATTACTTCTAAAGTAAATATTTGTTTGAAAAACCACAAACATTAATTTATTTGTATAATTTAGAATCATTATATCTATCTAATTAATTTATTTGATTATTATACAAATAAAGTGCGAAGATCTTTTTATTAAACTAATTTTATTAAACTAATTTTATTTTACATGTTACTACACTTATCCCGTCTATTAAATCGTAAAATACATATGGTCTTTCCATTGTGTTTTATTTTTTATTTCAAGGATGTTCTATTGGGTATACATTGATCTTAAATATAACAAATTTTTTATGTATTGCATATTGCACGATGAGAAACGATATACTTAATATAATAAAAAAATATATCGAGTAACGAAAAAGTTTTTTTTTGATGTTTCAGTATATTTATAAAATAGGTATCGCCAATTTTAGAAATAAATACAGTAAATCATTAGGTACCAACTTTTGTATTTTCGCTTCGATTTTGGTTTGGAAAGGATCATTTTCATTTTCTTAAAATTTTATTGCGAGGTATCGTGGAACGAACTAAACTATTTTTAAAACGTCAGCAATCACAATGTCAAATAATTGTTTAATTAAATGAATCTTACATATATTTTTCTTTATTTTTAAAAAAAGCCCCCTTATATTCGTAAATCCTGTACATATAGCTCTGCATTGCTGCCCTAATGACCACTTTGGATGTAACCGGGTTCACCCTTATAGTAACTAGCGCAGTAACCGAGATCACTACAGTTTTCAGGTGGTTTTCGAACCACCTTACACTTTTTATCTTTCTGCTGAATATTTTAATATTCTTTAAGGAGATGTGATATTTTTTCGAATATGAAAATCCTTTGAAATATACTAATAAAAACGCTCAAAAAAGTTCTAATAATAGTTTATATACGAGCAGAGCCATTTTTTCAGAAATAAATTTACAATAATGAAATAATTAATTAAAACCGTGACTTTGGGGCGGTACGAATTTTATTTATGCTGATTGGACATGCAAATCGTGTAGATGATAGTAATAGAACCACTCAATAAAATATCCTTTATTTACAAAAAAAAACTTATCCGTACTGTACATCGTAATAGAATAGTAATTTTTTTACATCTTCATAATAAATTATGCTGTCTCAAATTTGTAACTTTTCCCTCCTCATCATATTTTAATCTAACATTGCTTTGTCCTGTACTATAAACTAAAATTCATTAAAGAATGTTTTCTACGTGTAACTCATATGTTTAGTTCAAAATTTGTAATAGTTATTTCTACCTTTTCTCGTATTTTTAACAATCTTATATCCCTATATACTACTCTATACAAAACGATATTTATTTACCAAGAATTAAATATTTTAATAGTTACAATTACATTTTTATTCTGCCGATATTTAATATTTATGAGAGGAATTTGAATCAAAATATAAATTATTTATTTTAATACGTTTACTTTTAGTCAAATTTAATTTATACGTAAATGAAAACTTAAACGGCGTGAAGGCAAAATTTTAAGTTTCATAAAAAATGTTATTAAGATATAATCACTAAGACTATTTAATGGACTATTTAACCTCTATATATAGGGTAACATATATTACCTTCTACAAAATTCAAATCAAGAAACAATAGAATGGTACTACTAATAATAATCCAGAAAAGTTTCTAGAATTGTATATCCTTTTTTTTTACTAGAAAAATTTATTTATAATATATTTATCTGGTCTCTGGTTAAAAAATCGTCGTTTTTGCCCTTCCACGCAAAAACTAAAGAAGTACACTTGCTGTTACTCACGGATAGTGCGTAGAATGTTACTACGAATAATTCAGAAAAACTTCCAGAATTGCACACCCTTCCATTTTCAAGTGCACACATTTATTTATAATAAATTCATCTGGCCACTGGCTAAAAAATCGTCGTTTTTGGCTTCCCGCGAAAAAAACTAAAAACTAATACACTTGCTGTTACTCACGGATAGTATGTAGAATGGTATAAATAATAACCCAGATAAGTTTCCAGAATTGTACACCTTCGTTTGTTAACTAGAAATATTTATTTATAATAAATTTATCTGGCCGCTGGCTAAAAAATCGTCGTTTTAGGCCTCCCACGCAAAAACTAAAGGTGTACACATTCTGTAAGTTACGGATAGTACGTAGAATGGTACTACCAATAATTCAGAAAAGGTTCCAGAATTGCACACCCTTCCATTTTCAAGTACACATATTTATTTATAATACATTCATCTGGACACTAGTCAAAAATCGCCGGTTTCGGCCTCCCACACAATTTCTGTAACACACATTAGATAATATTAAAAATGGTTCTACTAATAATCCAGAAGAGTTATCAGAATTGTACGCCGTTGGTTTTTTTAACTGGAAATGTTTATTTATAATAATTTCATCTGACCGCTGTCGAAAAAAATCGTCGTTTTCCTTGCAAAAAATAAGCCTGTACTACATAAGGAGTGGTACTACTAATAATTCAGGAGAGTTTTCAAAAACTAAGAGTGTTCAGTTTCTATAACTCACGGATGGTATTATGTAGCGTGGTACTACCAATAATCCGAAACAATTTCTAGCATTGTACTTCCTTAGTTTTGTAGTTGTAATGATCATTAATAGTAAATTCATTTGACAGCTGGCGAAAATTTCGGTATTCCGCCCCCCACACAAAAACTAAGCCTATAAAATTTCTGTAACTGTGAATAAAGAATTTTCTTTCAGTAGTTCAAAGCGGGAACAATTAAAATTTTATTAAGCCTTCTTTGTAGACTATACAAAGACGATGGACGAAATTACATGCACAAATAAGGAGAATGTACTATTTATACCAACATTTATTACTTATCTACTAAATGAACTTTTCCCTTATTACCCTCTTTTGTCCGCTATTTTAATAAAAGAATTTAATTTTAGAAGAAATTCTAATGCATGCGTTGAAAGCTGGAATAAAACAATCAAACTGTTTGTATTCGACGGTCATATATTTCTCGTTAAGAAAAACGAAGGTTTTACAATCCTGGAAATTTCTCAGGGTTATTCGTTGTACCATTCTACATACTATCCGAGAGTTACAGCAAGTGTATACCTTTATTTTTTGTGTGGAAGACCGAAAATGGCAATTTTTTAGCCAGCGGCCAGATAAATATATTATAAATAAATTTTTTTAGTAAAAAAACTAAGGAAGACCGAAAATGGCAATTTTTTAGCCAGTGGCCAGATAAATATATTATAAATAAATTTTTCTAGTAAAAAAACTAAGGATATACAATTTTGGATTATTAGTAGTATATCATTCTACATACTATCTGTGAGTTTCAGAAATTGTACGGGCTTAATTTTTGCGCGAGGGGCCGGGAACACAGTTTTTGTTATTTTAACCATGTTGTCCTTATTTTTAATAACTAACTCAAATTAGGTAAGTTACTATAGTGTTTATTGTTTTTATGAACCTATTACTGCTCTTATTGCTATAGGATTCTTTTTAACCCCTTGACTGTCAGGGCTTTTGCAACTTTTCGTGCCAAAACTGGTAGCCACAAAAACTCAGTCTAGTTATGGGAAAACTATAATGTTTCTAAGGGTTTTTGGGGTCGCTGAATTTTAGTGCGCCATTTTGAATTTTTGTGATTCTGATGTCAGATTTGGATTCAGCGCCCTAAAAACTATAGTGTACCAAGTTTCATCCAAATTTATTGAGAATTATCAAAGTAATTTAAATATGTGCATATATATGATAATACCAGTCAAGGGATTAAGCTGTAACATCTTGGAAATTTGTCTAAGTTGAGAACCACTGTTTTTTGCCACCCGGCTGCTAACTTCAGTTTCATTCCGAAAACATAAAAGCTATAAAAAAATATTGTTTAGAGTCTAAACTTTAAAAAAAGTATTGTTATGTTGAAATCGTTAAAGCCTTCTTGAGATCAAATTAAGAATTCTCATTGCTGTTATACGAAGTAATTTTAAAAAGATTTTCATCCGTAACAGCATAACTATACAAATCGAAATCTTATATAAATTTTGATTACGTCTCTGTAATTCCAACAAATTGCGGTTTTGTATAGTGCATTTTTATTTTGATATTTTTTCAATCGTTTGATCGATTTCAATGTCAAAGGAAAAGTAAAATCTCCGTGAGTGGTTCAAATTTCATAATAAACCAATATTTGTAAATCTTCAAAAATTAGAGTCTGGTCGAGTAAGTAGTTCGAAAATCTGTTCTATTTTTTTTTAGTAAGCTTAAATATAATATTGTAAATGATAAAATTGGGCACCAAGATAAATCCTCTAGTAAATTTTACAAGGTACTGTATTGTAATTTGTTGTATGAAACCTATACGAATTTTCCTGAAAAAATCATCTAAAAATGCCAATTGTGAGCAGTCTGTGACAAAATTATAATGGTACCTTGCAAAATTTACTAGCGCATTTCTAACTAGTGCATTAATGCATTAATTAATATTAATAAACTCACAAGGTTTATTCTATCAACTTCTTTCTAGTTTTTTTACTAGGAAAAAAGATCGAAAAATACAAGAATAAAAAGTAATGGTTAACAACTCCGAAATGAAATAAAAAATATTATATTAGTTTCATGTGTGTTTAAACATTGCATCGTAATATGCTTTAAAATTAAGCAATAGAAAATTTGTTGAATTTTTTTATTGCACCCCTATTGGAAATATCCGAAACGGAGATAACTAAAAGGACGTGATCGTCCTAATTTTTGTAAGAGTGGCAGAGCGAGAGAAAGAGAGAGAGAAAGAGGGAGAAAGAGAGAGAGAGAGTGAAATAAATCAAGTGTTTGAAACGTTCTATAAAGATAATAGTTCAACACCGTTGGTCTGCACAACTCGCTCCAGGTTTGCAATAGAGCAGGTACTAGATAGATTGACTAAACTTTGATACGCGTGTTAAAGAAACAGTTAAACGAGCATATAAACGCGTCAATCATTACTTGTGTGTTTGCATATTTCATATACAGATTAACAGATATATCATTTGCATATATATGCGAGTTCAACGTAAAAGGTGGCTGCCTCAGAAGACATCTGATTGACTATATGTATAATCAATTAACACGATTCAGATAAAATGTCTCAAAATCAGCTGATTCACCGTCGCATTTTCCTTCGAATTGTCGAGTGTGCGAAAAAAGCATTTTCTCGTGTTACTTGCAGACGTCCTCGACCTCGCGTCGCAGTTCTCTCTCTCTCTCTCTCTCTTTCTCTCTCTAGACTCTCCTCGTGGGGTATAAACCCGCACCACATCTATACACATCCGCATCCGCACATCGGTGTCACAGCCGTCGACGCAGGTGTTTTATACGCGTATATATATATATATATATACATACACATAGATGGCACATATCGGCCTACACTAGCGATATGTATAGGTTTATAAGCAGCTATATATATGTATATAGTCATGTATATATACAGCAGAGGTGCGCGAGCGGGGGCTTGGCGTACCGCGAACGGCAAATCGGCTTACAGTGTAGCGCCGGCTCAACTTGCACATACACACCGCGCGCCGCCCCGCTGCTCTATATCCCAGAGACCGAGTTTTAAAGCCAGCCGTAGCCTCTAGCGCGAGCCACGCGATGCTTAGCGGGCCGCATGCAACTCGTATGGCGACGTACTTACTTACCTCTGTATATATATGTATATATAGGATTGGTTCTCGTCATTTACACCAGCCGCGCGCGCGTGGACTTTCGTCCGATTCATTCGATTGTGCCGATTAGGAGCGCACGCGCTGTTATTATTTACGTTTCGACGATTCGCGCACATACTATACTGGCTCTAACCGTGTCTGTACGCCGTGCAGGCGTGTTCCTATAAGACCGAACAAACTCCTGAAGCATTGCCGCGTTATCGTCGTCAGTGGATGCAGCTGGTTAGCGGCAGAGTTGCGCTCTCCGATGCCGAGGCGCGAAGCAATAGGTGCACCAGCAGCATGTCCGGCGACGTCGTGCCGGTGTTCGAGAACGCCAACTGGATTCAAGGTGAACGTCTCTTGTTATCGGTGTTGTTGATGTTGTTGTTATGTCGGCATTGCACATCATGTATATGCGCGCGCGAGGGGCTGTCACGTTGCGTGCTGCGTATATAATAGGTAGCCGCAGCTTTTGGAGTCGGTCATGTTTTCGGTCAACCTGATTTTCGTCTATTTCTGCTCCGTGTCTCGTTCGAGTGCGTTGTGTAAATTTTTATCAAGTGCGAGAATAAAGGCGCTCTTATCGACTCATAAGTACGTGTTCCATCTTTCATGCCGCCGCTGCCGTCGACGCAGAATTGCAGAAAAAGGTCTTCGAGGAATGCGTTGTCGAATCACGACTGGTGGAATCAGGCGACAGCAGCAGCAACGAGTCCGCCGCCCCGACAGCGGACGCGGACGCGTTTGTCTCGGTCACCGTCATTATAAACAACATACACCGAAGCTTCGCTAAGATCCCGCACTTTCGGTGAGTCTTGCTATTCTCTTTATATAGGATTGGCACGCGTCTTGACATTGAACTCGTTCATCAAGACATCATCATAGTGTCTAAGGATTTTGGGTTTATGTTTATTGAAGTAAATGGTTTCTGTTTACGTTCGGTAATAGGTTAGGTTTTTCGATAAATTATTCACTTGCGCTTCGCTTCAGTCGACCATCATTCATGAATGTTTACATTACGTTTCGAGAATTTCGGAAGATTATTGAAAAGATCCAAGTTTCAGTACTTATAGTTTTTATTTCTCGCGAATTAGGTTGTATTATTTTGAAAGACAGTTTCAATAGAGCTTGTGAATAGTGGATTAATTATAGTGTATTTAGGAATTAAATATACTAAAGTTCAATGTTTGTTTTAAAAACAACTCAATGACAAGGATAACACCTTATTAGCGATAAGACTGTGTCATTATATTTTATTTATTAGACGTGTTTTAAAATAACGATCCTTTCTGTAAAAGATAGTTGTCATTATACAATAATAATATTGATGATAACGATAATAATTTAAATTTAATTTTGTTTATATTCAGTTGAACAAATTAATATATTATCTTTGTAACATAATTTATATATATATATATAAGCATTTTAAACTACATTTTGATCGTTCTTGAAATTCTTTTTATTAAAAATATAATTAATTTTCTAAAATAACAAACTGCCAATCAGCAACGTTACGAAAAAGCTTAATCTAACTTTCACCACTGACATAAGAGTAATGCATGAATAAGTGGAACATCATTAAAAAGCTCATTGTATAAATTTAGATTAAAAACGAAACCAGGCATATTCATTGCATCATTTGCCATCGCCATTGTAAGTTTGAGTGAAAATTCTGAAAAACCGTCGTTTAGTTTTATATTTTTGCGTAAAAGCCAGAGGAACGACTTCTTGGAGGAGCTGCACAAGTGCCTCAACAAGGTCGCCCGGAATAACCAGGTGAGCTGGAACGCGTTCAAAGAGTCGTCGGAGCAATGGTTCCATGATCTAATCAACCTGTTGCGAGAAGATACCAACAACAGCGATCGTAAAAATATCAGGTATACATATGTTGAAAATAAGTATGTGTTGATTATTATATTTATTATCGCTGCCATATAAGTATTTATGCAGCATAACTAACAAAAGCATTTTTTAAGTTGAAACAATTTTGAAGACTCGTTTTTAAAGTAATTTACAAAAGATTGCTATAGCGTTTCTGAAAAAAGAAGCAGGGTTTATTTGAAATATAACAGTAAGAGTATGTCAAAGTTTGGATCGATACGAAAGCATCGATTTATTTCTTAAAATTTCTCAGAAAATGCGTCATAATGGTTTACATCTCTATTCTACTAGTTTCCTATACTTTAATCATGTATAACCGAAAAATTACTTTATATAATTTATAACAAGCATGCCCGCAAACCAAAATTCGCGTCAAAATTCGAGCAACTTCTAACTTAAAGCAATCGCAAACTCAAATAGGTAAAAAACGCACACTTGTTGCCGCAACTGCCAAATAGAAAACGTACACACACATACATACACACAGCAAGCACATGACTTTTCCTCTTTACCTAGTGCGTTATCCGGTCTGCGTTCGTGTGTCACTTGGCTCAGGTGTGCACACGGTCTTCGTATAGCCCCGATAAGTCGCGCGCGGCTCGTTTACGACGCTAGTTCGATTCGCGGACGCTGCGTATATGCAAGCGTACAATGGTGTTGTCGTGTTTTTTCACTAATAAATATTGCGTGCACTCGCGTCGCTATAAATTTGCCCGTCGTACGTACACGATGCTCGTTATATGGATTATGCAACCGTGTTTTTGTGTATTGTGTTATTCGTTCTGATATCACATATCGTCTGCCCCTAAAATCACGTATCTTCTTTGAAGGTTTCGAGTTCTTTTTAGTAACTGTGTATTTTCTTTTATTGTGTTGGCTGAAAAAATATTCTTTCTAAAGCTTTATCTAGTTTATGACTTAATTTTTACCTATGCAACCCCATTTATTCCAAATAAAACGTTAGCTCATTTTTGTAGATTATTAGTTTTCCTTTGTTACCATCTTTTAATTTTATTTTTTTTTATACTACAGTTTTTTTTACATATTGTGGAAGTAGTACAAAACATCATGCAAACGTTTTTTCATTCATTTTCAAATATAAACTTTCTTATTATATCCTAGATTAATATTTTAAATAAACGTTAAAGAAAAACTACATACAGCATTATAGTGAGTATTAAACAACAATTTTCTTTCGAAAAAGTGTTGAAGTGGTCTTTTAAAAAGATATCTTAAACAATAATTTTAACACAAAAAAAAAACTGAAAAAAGTATTTTTTCAAAATTTAGTTATAAAAAAATTCTATATAACAATTTTGTTTGAGTGGTAAGTAATTATGACCATTGTGCCTTTCTTACGCCGATATCACTCATTTGAATGACGAGTTAATACACACGACTGTTTTTTTACCAAGGTTAAGTTCATTGTTAAGGAATATTTTAAAACGAGCATGCGCATTACATTTGCTTCTTTTCACGGTTCTTCAAATTTTACACTGTAGAAAATATTATTGATAACATATGAAATTCGTGACGGTAGCAAATTATATGATAATTACTTATTAGTTTATATAAGAAAACATCTATTGAAATATTACGATGTACATCATTAAGAAAAAAAGAATTTTTTTCATTTAATAATCAACAAAATATTTAATAAGCATGTAATGTGTTAATTATTTATTAAAATTCATTAATTTTCGATGTATTGATGTTTTTGATATAAGTAATTTTCTTTGATTACACCGATTGAGAGTGAGACAGATACGTTTATGACACACGAATAGACAGCACTTATACCGATATAACATATATATGTAAATATGAATATGATATGAAACAACACGTAGCACAAAAATTTACATTTCTAGAAATAAAAGAAGTTTTTCTAACACAAGTGTAAACACTATTAGAATTTTTGTCTAAAAAGTTTTTTAACATTAGCCAAAGTATATTTTTTTCGTGCAATATATCTATTTGAGTCCAAATTTATTTATATATTTACTTTCCATAATTTGAAGCCTTGCAAATCAATATTCAACATTCGATCGACAAAAAAGACTCGTTATCATGATGTTGGGATCAATATGCTTTTCGCAAAATACAAGCTAGTTTTTTATTCTTACACACACGCAGATACGCGCTTGCACATTTTTAATTATACCTAACTAAAATACCAGTGCAGGTGCGCTTTTTTTACATTATGCACTATCATAGTCATAAAATCACGATAGTCATGAGAACTACATTCAAAACTACTTGAGAGCGCGATGTAAGCTGTGAATGTTACATTATTATACATTTCAAGCTTTAATAAATGATTAAAAATGCTGTTGGGTTTTCGTTGAACTATATTCAAACCTTTCATTATAATAGTTTTATTATTGCAAATTGATTAAGTGGATACTGGAGCCAGCAATAACAGATTCCTAACATCGAATTTTACATTATTTAAATTCATTTTCAATTTTTTTTTAATGTATCGCAGTCATTCGATGTTTATAGTATTAAGTTAATAAATGTCGGATGACAAAAATAACACAACCACACAAATAAAAAGAAAGTGGTCAAACCCAGAGCACTGACTATCATATCCTTATGTATTTTGATGGGCTGATCTCAAATATGACC
>JAYJLV010089601.1:0-13256 GCA_036873485.1 Torymus texanus | reverse complement strand
ATTGCTGAAAATCGATTAATGTCGATAGAATTCTTATCGACTTTAATCTGTTTGAATAGATTGTTTTTAGCAGGGCATATACAGCAAAGCCTTTTCAGAAAAAGATTGCATGCAAACGTTTGAAGTTAAATTTCAAGGTCATTTGAAGGTCAACTTCTATTTTGTAATAGGAAGCCCTATTTTTGACATGAGATTCTTGAAGAGCGGGAAATTTTACGTTTGAAGATGCATTCATTTCAAATTTTATGTATCAAGGTCACTCTGACGTTAAATATTAAGGTCGCATACAAACTTGTGAAGTTGATCTTCAAATGACCTTCAAATTCAAGTTCAAGGACAATTTCTTAGTTACGGCTGAAGTCCTTAATTAACACTCTGAAACTTTTGTATGGAATTTTCATTCTGTAAATGCTTTGCTGAAGAAAGATTTTGGTGTATTCTTACTATTGACTCACCGTATACAGCGTACTACGCGAATATAAAGACGGAGTGTTGCTTACTGACAGTTAGTCATTCCACGCGCCTCGCTGATGTCGCTCGTACACGAATTGTTCAATTTGTTCTTCTATCGTAATTTTATAATAAACCTTAAGTATACGAATATGAAATCGGCATTTATTTATTTGTTGATCCAGCCAAGAGCTGAGAAGGAGCTTTTAAAAGTAAAAACGTCCATACAATATCTAAAGTCGATAAACTACGGAGAGGATCCAGGATACACCATCATCGGCCACCTAATGTACGAGGATATCCCGTTCCATCTTAAGCCACCTACATTCGATAACCTACGGAGAGAATCCAGAATACGCCATCATCGACCACATAGGCACAAGGATATCGCGGTTAACCCAGAAAACCATTTACATTTACTAACCCATAAAAAGAACACTAGATACACCATCATCGGCCGCCTAATGCACAAGGGTATATCGACCGAAATATATATCTACAGTCGATAAACTTTGGAGAGGATCGATGATACCCAATCATCGGCCACTTGATAAACGAGGATGACCCGATCGACCGTACAATCCATCTACAGTCGATGAACTACGGAAAGGATTTAGGAAACACCATCATCGACCACATAGTGTACAAGGATATCCCGTTCGATTCTAAGCCCTCTGCATTCGGTAATCTAGAAAAAGGTTCTAGCATACACCATCATCAGCCACCCAGTTCATAAGGATATCACGTTCGACCGCAAAATATATCTACATTCGTACTCTATGGAGCGGATCCAGCATCCACCATCATTGGCGACCTAGTGCACCAGGATATCCCGTTCGATCCCAAGCCCCTTACATTTGATAATCTAGGGAGAGGATCTAGTATAGATCATCATCGGCCACCCAGTGCCCAAGGATATCACGTTCAATCGCAAAATATATCTGCACTCGACAACGTATGAAGAGGTCACTGGACTCACCATAGTCAGCCACCGTGTGTACGAGGATATTCCGTTCGATTCTAAGCCCTCGGCATTTGATAATCTAAGGAGAGTACCTAGGATATACCATCATCGATCACCTTGTGATGGAGGGTAACGTATTTAACCGGAAGATATATCCGGGTTCATAAGAGTCAACTACATGAGTTAGTTGCTACGGTAGAGGAGTATTATCTCATAAAAATTTTCTCTTATTACTTGAACCCCCATTAATTTCGTTTTAAAATTTCAATTGTTAATTGAACATCGATTTAATTGAAGATTAAAATTTAATTCTTAATTAAAAGCCAATTTAATTAACCATAGAAATATTAATTATTAGTAAAAGGCCCATTCAATTAAGGACTAAAATTTTGATTCTTTTTAAAGGCCATTTTAATTAACGATTGAAATTATAATGCTTAATTGAACATCGATTTAATTAAAGATTGAAATTTTAATTCTCAATTGAAGGCTGGTTTAATTAAGGTGATGTTATACCTAAAAATTTTCAAACGATCTAACTTTTTATTGAATTTTTTATTACATTTTTTATTTTTTATGTTATTATAAAGCCAAAAAATAGTTTAGATCAAAAATGAAAAAATTCTTCGGTTTCATATCTTTAAAATGAAGAAAAACGTTTTCTTTCTCCTTTTATATAGGCTACTAATACAAAAACATTTATGTCAATGTATTTTAAAATATCAAAAAATATTATTATTAATCATATTAGTATAAGAATTGCAAAAGTTATTGCGACATCGAAAATGCTATTTTTTTCGAAAATATTTTTTTATCGAAAACATATCGAAATAATCTCTAAAAATTTATCCTAATATTCCTTAGAATGAGATCAATTTGTGGTTTAAATTTCAAATCGATTGATCATTTAGTTTATGAGAAATTAATTTATCAATTTTAGGAACAATTTTCTTAATAACAAATGAAATACGAATGATAACTTAAATGTTAAAAAACGAAAGTGTAGGTAATTTAAAGACCTGTCAAGAAAAATTTAGGCTAATAAATCATTTTGAACCCTACATATGTAAAAATAAAAAAAAAAAACGAAAAATTCAAAATCGTTTTTAGGTTATAAAAAAAAAAGAAAATCGAAAGAATATTAAGTACGTCAGGGCACCGAGTTTTTCTCGCGAGACGAACAAAGAAGCTTTGAATGGCGAAGATCAATGGTTTGGTTCCCGAGATATAGAAAGTTTACACACACATACACACACACACACACACACACACACACACACACACAGCAGGAAAAATATTTTCTCAAAATTAAAAATTTTCAACACATTTCAGCTTAAAACATTATTTGAGCCTTTTTTGTCTCTCAAAAGTTTTTTCACTGTTACAAAGCTTCCTCTTTGAGGAAGCAAAACGAGTTTTATTAATAATAGCAATAATACACTAGTATTTATTACTAATATCTTTTCCTTAACGCAGATAATTTTTCACTGTTTTTTTAACAAGTTTTTTAGGGAACATTTGATATTCACAGCCCGAAGAGATGTTTTTGAGTTTTAATAAAGTTTTATTCATTGGAATAATGGCATGGTACTGTAAAGTAGCTGGAATAGATTTAGCTTTATCTAGCCTTGATTTTTGTTTCAACACGGTTTTTTATAGGATTCTTTACTGATATAAATAAGTCTCAACTCGCTGATTTGGAAGTTTGCCCCAAAACACTTGCATTCTGGCTTTGAAACAGTTCAATTTGCATCAAACTTAGCTGAATGTATTTTCAATGAGGGCTATTTAGCCATTTTATGGATAATGCAACATCTAAACATCGAAATTGGCGAGCGCAGCTTCGAATATGCGATCTATGTGAACAAGCGCCGAGACAAGAAAAAAGAGAAGCGTCGCTCTGAATCCACCCACGAAGGCCGAGAAGCTCGTAAAGAGACTTTTTTAGCGAAGGAAGATGATGAACTAAGCCCAGATAACATGATTTATGGTCCTGGAATAGCTGATTAAGCTGTAAGTATCGAAAATTGTATGAATATTGCTTTTGTAAACTTTAAACGCGTTTTCCTCAAAACCACGTTTTCCAAAATTTCCCACATCATAAGTTCGAAAATAATTAACTTATTCAGCTGAAATTTTGTGGAGACTTTCTTTATAATATTTCACACCAAGTGAACCTAGATACGGAAAAAATTAATTATTTAAAACCCCTTTTTTAATAAAAAATAGGCTAAAAAATGTCGATTTTATAAAAAATTTCATAATATATTTAAAAAAAAATTTTTCACATTTTTTAGGTTCACTTGATATAAAGAAACATACTAAAGAAAATACCATTTCGTTTTTTTGTTTCAGGTTCGCAGAAAAAACGTGACAATGTGGGCAAAAAAGAAGAGCTCTTGCGCGAGCGCCCCATTTAGGATGAAAAAAGAAAAAATATATATATTTTTGTACTTTAAAATATGTATTTAACTATCCTCAAAATTTGATGATTGTCAAATAAATGTAACTATTGAAACAAAGTTATTGAAAATTTGCTGATTTACACTAGGATTCCCCTCTTAAAAGTCAGTGTGAGTGGGCTCTAAAGTGGTCCTGGCTGAATGGATGTACGTAGTGAACGTCCAGGTGAATGAAGGGAACTCCTGAGGGGATCTGAGGGGGTTGCCAGCCAGAACCATGACCTCGGCCGAAACCGAGGAGGAGCAGCGAATCACACATGATAACAAACAAACAGCCCCCCATCCAAGATGGTGGACTGGACGGGTACACACACTTCCTGATCCTAAGGTGTCATACTATCCGTGCCGATGTGGATTCGTGGTCCTGGGGGTTACAGAGGACCAATAACGGAGCCTCGGGGGCATCTGGCGCAACCCCCCAGTAAGCTAGTTGCCTGGCTGCCGCACGCGGGGCTCTGCGGCGGCGGACCTCTAATTCCCTAGCTACTTGAGGGACTCGAATGAAAAAGTACCTAAAAAAAAAAATTTAATAACAAGTGAGGCGGCTGGAGGAGTGGAGGAAGAGGGGAGCCAACCCCCAGCGCCCCACACCCCGGCAGCCCCCATAACAAGGATGATGACGGTGATTCCTGAGGTCGTTACCACTTCTACTTCGCTAGTCGGAGGAGAATGCGCCCAGGAGGAACCGGCGTCCCAAGGGAAGGTTTCAGTGATCTACGGACCACACCTGCCCACAAGGAAATGCGGCGCATACCGCAAGAAACTGGCCAAACTGAGGAGAGAGGCAGGAGAGACCCCAGACCCTACCTACAGCTAGAGCGGGCACAGTCAACCCAGTCGGGGGAGGATCCGAAGAAGAAAATGGGGGAGAATGATACCCCCCCCCTCGGGCCACCGGGATGACAAAAGGCCACGGAGGACGGGCTACGTGCCCCCTGGCGGCTCGGGCTCCAAAAACCGGGCCCAAAGGGAGGCATGTGGAATGCCCAAGGAAGGCTGTCGGAAGGCAGCGAAGGGCACGGGTCCTCGGCGTCGGGGGCGCCTCAAAAGGATGCTACCGGCGGAGTCGGTCTTACCACTGCCCAGAGGACGAACCCCTTGACCGTGGTGGCAACGGCTGAAAGTTACCCGGAGACGTTTCTGTCGCAGGAAGACTTCAGCAGATTTAGAGTCAGGTTCAGGGAACTGGCTAAAGAGACTCCCCCGAAACAGATGCCCAGATTGGAGACATCGTTCGAGAAACGGAGAGTTTTCGTTTTCGTGGCCTCCAACCAAAGGTCAAAGGAGTGGCTGCTAGATAAGGTGGCCACCCTTGTGTTCGGGGGCCCGAAAATCAGGGTGAGAGGGATAAAGCTCATCCAGAGGCTGCACAAGGCTTCGGTCTGGCTGTCGGGGCCTCCTGAGGAACCGGCCGAGGTCATGAGCCGACTAGCGGCCTACAACGCCACCCTGAATATGAACGGATAGCGCTCGGTGAGGGCGCCACCGTTCCACAAGGATTCGGAAAGGCAGGATACCGGGGACAAATACGTTCTGGTATTTCAGCTACTCGATTCTCAAGTCAAGGCCTTAGAGGCCCTTGACAACAGGCCCTGGATGGAGCTAGGCAGGATTACATTCAAGGTGTTTCGCCAGGCTCCGGAAGGGGGAGAGGTTGATGCAATGACGGTGGACAAGGCATAATGCCACTGCCGTCACTGCCAATAACCCAGATAAACTTGCACCACAGCAAGGGCGACACTGATATTTTGCAGAGGAAAGGCAACGACCCTCTCTGCTGGCAGGAATATAACCGGGAGAGGGATCGATACAGAGAGGAAATAAGGAAGGCCCAGCGGACGAAATTGGCCTCCTTCTGTGGGGAAGTTGAAGGAGGGGCCGGGGCTGCGAGACGGAAAAAATGCTATCAATCAACCCGGAGGCTGTCCTTGGCTCTCTAAAGCTCCCGAATGGCAGATTCTCTATATCAGATGAGGAGACTCTGAAATGTCTGATTAAGGCACACTTCCCCAGTTTTACTGAGGGGATCTAGGAAGGACCGATTCAGAAGGAGATAACAGATGTGAGCGGGAGGCGGCTCGCGCCGATAACTAGCAAACCCGATAGTCACCCCAGAAAGGATCAAATGGTCCATAAATTCCTTTAAATCATATAAATGACTTGGACCGGGCGGGATATACCCAGTGCACTTGGAGAAGGCGGAGCACGTCCTAATTGGGCCCATGGTTAAGGTGATCAAGGCGAGCCTAATGTTTGGGCGCGTGCCTGCCGCTTGGCAAGGTGCATTCCGAAACCAGGAAAAAGCGGATATACCTCTCCGAAGGATTTACACCCTATAAGCTTGACTTCCTTCTTGCTTAAAACCTCTGAAAGACTCATCGACAGATATACCAGGGATGTGATTTTAAAAGGCAAGACCCTGCATGCTGGTCAACACGCGTACAGGTCAGGTATGTCCACGAAGTCAGCCCTGCAAATGGCGACACAGCTAATACAGCCCCAGCTAGAGAATGGATGCTTTGCTGTCGGTTCCTTCATGGACATAGAGAGAGCGTTCAATCATACCTCAAGAGACGTCATCAGTGGTACCCTGAGGGGACTCAGAGTGCCTACAGTGCTAGTAGACTGGACGAGCCATATGCTCCGAATCAGGCAGCTATAAGTGACGAAGTCAACACCATTGTAAGAGGCAGGCTTTCCTCGGGCTGTCCACAAGGGGGAGTCATGTCGCACCTGATATGGTGCCTGGTAGTGGATAATCTGCAACAAACCTTAGTGAGGAGGGATGTCAGGTTGTGGATTACGCTGATGACATTTTGTTTATGAGGTGCGGACTCTTCCTACACACCCTCATGGAACATACAGAGGGACTTGCAAATTGTAGAAGCCTGGTGCAGGAGCATGGGCCTCGGAGTCAATCTGGACAAAACAGAGGTCATGGTGTCCAACAGGAGATACAGGTGGGATAGAACCTTCAAACTGACGCTCATCGGAAATGCTCTTCAGTTATCCAATGAGGTCAACTATCTAGGAGCCACCATGGACAGCAAGCTGACATGGGGGCAGACATCTAGAGGTAAAGTGCCGGCAATTCACCGCAGCCCTATAGCAACTACGAAGGGCCATGGGCAGAAACTGGGGATTGATACTGGTAGCGATGAAATGGCTGTATGATGTGATCCTAAAGCACCGATTCACCTATGCAGCGGTGTTCTGGTGTAATAGAAGGCATCTGAAAATAGCAGAAGGATAGCTAGAAAGGTTGAGAGGCTTGGTACTACGATGTATTACTGGAGCGGGGAGGTCCACGCCAACGGTCGCTCTAAGCGCTGCGCTATGTATGCATCTCAACCTGACCATTGCTGCTACTGCTAGAGGGCTACTCAGAGTTGGTAAGGACCCTGGGGATAGCATTCAGGGCATAATACCAGAGATCCTGAAGTCCGGAGGGCGTCTTTGTGATGCCCCGTGATAAAAGGACCAAGGTATTTTGTTTGAGAATTACATAAATTATGAGTAACATGCTGTGGGTGGGTTTTGTAAAATAAATTTTAGTCGAACACCTGTTGTATAAACTGAGTTTGTCCGACAAATGAGTTTGGTCAATAACTGAAGTTCCTCTGAGTGACACCGGTGAGAATCTCTAACGTTGAAACTGCTTCTGTTGCTATCGATGAGTGTTCAATTTGCTGCTGGCATGAGAGATTACAAGTAAATATTACTGATTTACTTGTAGAGGTTATGTGAGTATGCACGATTAGATATTACTGATCTAATCGTGCGTGAGAATTAACGCCGGGCCAGAGCTTACGATTGAATCAGCGCACGTGATTTGAGATCGCATGTGTAAATGTAAGGTTACCTGTGCACGTGCACTACTACGGTACAGCTATGTTGAGTTTCTCCAACGATGAATTGCAGAATTCAATTGATGACGTTCTATGTTGAGAGATTCAGTTGAGTTGAGCCAGTGAAGTTCGATGAGATTTTCCGTGTGAAAAGAAAGTATGGTTCCTGAGATGTGCCTCGTGGCGTAGCCGAAAGCAGAGAGAGAGAGAGAGAGAGGGCGCGCCGGGTGAACTTCCATCTTCATGCCGATTAACAGTCACTCGCGGCGTGAGTCAAATAAAGTATCTCCCATAACGATATAGGAGAGCGAGAGAGATAGAGCTAGGCGTTTTAACTGATCTAATCAGTGCAATATCTCCCGTACCGCCGGTGTGCCGTGAAGTGCTGCCGCTTCGTGGCAGCGTCGTGTGTGAGCCCGACGCGCGCGCAACCGCGCGAGATTTAAACGTGTATAAATCCTCAATATATTTATATTTGACAGAAAATACCGGATCAGCCTGTCGGATAGGTCCGACTGGGCAGAAGTCCGGGT
Source organism: Torymus texanus (assembly GCA_036873485.1). NCBI lineage: Eukaryota > Metazoa > Arthropoda > Insecta > Hymenoptera > Torymidae > Torymus > Torymus texanus. Next base: position 4,999 of record JAYJLV010089601.1, on the reverse strand, counting down.
GAAGCTACCATACAACGGCGAAGTCCGGTATACCGATGGATCCAAGGGGGTAGAAGGAACTGGTGCAGGAGTTTACCGCCGCAGGAGAGGAAGGGGTGCACCTTTCCAGTGGGGCGATACACAACGGTACTACAAGCTGAGCTGGTAGTACTTAACTGCACTCTCTAGGCAGAGAAGAGGCAACCACCTCGAGGCTAGTATACGACTGTTATCGGACCCTGAATCGGCTGGCAGTAAGCCGCCCGCTAACCATTTTCTGGTTGCCAGGCTATACGGGAATAAAGAGAAATATAATAGCGGACAGTCTGGCTAGGCAGGCGAGGAAGGAGGACTTATCAGGTCCAAAACCGGCAACCGGAATATGCGACACTGTAAACGATGCAGAGATTCACAGGTGGATCGCCAAGAAACATTCGGAGGCGTGGAGAAACGCCCCGGGATGTCGAACAGCCAAAACATTCATAAAGGTTTCAGAGATGGAGGGATGGGCAGAGCAGATACTCGCATTGAGTATAAATAACGCAAAGACCGTGATAGGGATCATTACCGGGCACGGTGCCTTGCAGAAACACAGACACAGGTTGGGACTTGAGAAAGACCCAACTTGCAGATTCTGCGGAAAGGAGGACGAGACGTCACTTCACGGCATCCTCGAATGCCCGGCACTAGCGGAAAGGAGGCACCAGTTCCTGGGTAACCCCTTTCCGCTGGCGGAGAACATCAGAGTGAAGAACGTCAGAAGGATCATTCAATTTTACGAGAGGGCTGTGGGCTGAATTCACCTGGAAATCGAGGGACGCCAGGGGAACACCCATGCATCTGAAGGCCACACAATGTGCCCCAACTCTTTTCTTTAATAATAATAATAATACCCCCAATCCTCCAGTACTCTTGGAGCCCACTCTCCTACTATTACAAGTAGTATTACAACGGTCTTCCAAGAAAACTCGCCAACGCTAAAAATTTTGTGGCACTATAGAAACAGCTGACTGTAGTTGGCTTGTCTAGCCTGCTCTGCTCACTCGTCGACCGCCACTCAATCGTACAATACTCAGAACTTGCCCATGCGCGCTACTCAGTTGTTTGGAGGTTCTTGCTGCCCCTGTTCTTCGACTAGCCTATTTTCTTCCCGCCTTTGTACAAACTTCAGGACTTTCGACGCCCATATCGCTCGGGTCAGTTTGCACCACATACTGGGCATTTGACACTGGTCTATGGAGAATCGGTGTGGAAGTAACCAGTGCTCTAAGCTTTTGGAAGACTACTTCTTGTGCTATTGACCATTCGTATTTCCAATCTTTCTTACTACCACCACGAGTTGATTCCAAGGCTGCGCCTCAACTGTCGGAGGTTTTTTGGCACTGGATATTTCATTATTGGCCTTATTTTTTTGCGGGTATAGCTCAAAGCCATCTCTGTTCACTAAGACCTCGAGATATTGCAGCTCGTCGCGGCAGAAGACACTCTTCTTGTAATTGATGGTGCGGATAGCATCCTGTATTCTATCTATTATTCGCTTTAGAACCTTTTTGAGCTCTTCGAACGTTTCGCGGACTATTATACTGACGTCGAGAGAGGAATAAGCAAAAGGTTCAAGTTCGGTGCCGATAAATTTGTTAATTAGCCGTTGGAAAGAAGGCCCAGCGTAAGAAAGGCCGTAAGGCACTCTAGTTAACACTCTGTTTCGCACGGTAAAGGTCGTAATCTCTTTGGATTACAGGCTGAGTGGTATCTATTGGTACGCGCTACTTAAATCCAACGTGGAGATGTATCGCACTTTCTGCAGTTTGCGAAAGATACTCTTCATGTATGGTAACGGATACGCGTCTGACTCGACGCAGCGTTCACTTTTCTAAAGTCTATGCAGAAGTGAAACTTTCCGTTGCACTTGAGTACCATCACCGCAGGGTTTGACCAGCCGCTCGTTAAGGGTTCTATTATCACTGCAACCAGCATCTCCTCCATCTACTTGAGTATCTCTTCTTGAAGTTTCTGAGATACTGGGTAATACTTCTGTTTTATGAGTCTTGTAGAGCCTACATCTATCGAGTGCTCGGGCCATGAAGTACATCCTATCGGTGCCAGGCTATTTCCGAGCAGCTGAGCTACTAAAGCTTTCGCATCTTTGCGCTGCTCTGCTGTTGGATCCGGCAACCCAATAGCTAATAAGGACACTGTGTTATTGTGGTTATGGAGGCTAGCTTCACAGCTAGCTTCACGCTCGCATCGTCATCTTTGCGATGAAGCATGCTGTCTTTGAAGTCTAAGATGCCTTTGAACTTCTTGATAAAGATCACCCCTAGGTAACACTCCGTGAGCTATGGTGCGAAGAGCCTTTAAATGCAGCTTTTGCTCAACTACGCTGCTGAGACACCAGGAACAGGCCAGTGATGCTTTCGAACACGATGCCGCGGGTGTCAGACTAAAATAACTGGCCCCGGGATCAGAATCTGAAATTCCTAAAACAACGTGGCATTCTCAGATATGAAAACGAACAGCGAAGTCGTTTTCCCGCAGAGGGAGCGGTACCCGGGAAAAGGGCGGGTTGAAATATATAACGCGACGCGTAGCGATAATACACCGTATTAGAACCCAGCACTGGAAAATACATGCACACGCGAGTGTAGTTAATAATAATGCAACTCACGAACTATATTCAATATTCGAATTCGGGACGATACGGTGCAGCTACTTTCACGCGCGTGTAAGTTAGATTACGGCGGGCTGACACTTACGGGCACGTACCCACACAGAATACATGTAAAACGATTCTATACAAGACTTCTACAACTGAATTACTCGCGAGAAGAAGAGCAGAAAGCTTACGTTTATAGAGCATCCGGAGTACTCCGCTCTCTCTCTTTCTCTCTCTCTCTCTCTCTCTCTCTCTCTCTCTCTCTCTCTCTCCCTCTCCCTCTCTTGCACTCGCTGGTACTTGGCTGACGAAATCGCTGCCAGTTTTCTGAATCGTTCGCTCATGGCACACGCGTCGCGGTCTCACTCCCTCTCTCGCGTGGCAGCACCTCCAGTCACACATACGCGCGTAGATAAAAAGGGGGTTATTTCTGTTAGTTAAATTCCTTCGTTTTTGACCAACACGTTGATGAAGACAGATTTTTCTGTAACTCGTACATAGCATAAATAAAAGCTTAAGGTTTCTGTGAGAACCATTATTCAGTTTTCGTTCGTCTTATTATTAGGCACAGAAAATTTCCAAAACCATGTATACGAGCCTCGCCAAATTCATTGTGTGAATAAAAAAGCGTACACGTTTACCTGGCCAAGGCTTATTTCAATATAATAAATTAAATGATTTCGTAGAAAGGAACTATTACTATTACGATGTTTGTGTACAATTATTTATAAGCGGCATTTTCTTTATAATTTCTAAATCCTCTCCGTACCTAAATTTTTAAAATTGGTTACTCCAAAATTTTTTGCTTTATTGTTTTTATGTAAACTTTTCTAAATTTGCTTTGATTTTTGCGAAGTTTGCTTTATATTATAAAATTTATATTATTATTATTTTAATTATTATTATTTTCAGTTTTTAATTACCCATTTGCGAAAAAAAGATCAATTTGATAATATTTTATGGATATAAATCTAATATTCTTTCTTACTGATCGATAGGATCCATCCATTCCCGCTTTTTCAATACGGGCTTCGTCGCCCCAATCAGTCCAAAACATCCAACCATCTAAAGGATTTAGGGCAATTGCTCTTGGTTCTTGTACTCGATCTTTTATTAAAGTTTTCCTCATTTTCCCATCAAAATTCGCAAGTTCAATAGTATTTTTTTCAGCATCAGTCCAATAAATGTGATTATACAACCAATCAACAGCTAAGCCATCAGATATGGTCAAATCTTCATCTATAACTGATGATCTATCATTACCTTCATCAATTGGTGCTCTGAAAGTATATTTATATTAAAAATTTATATATATAAGAGTTTAAAATTGATATAATAAAATTGGTATTTCAATTTAAAAAAAAATTATTGCGTTGAAATTCTGAGCCCATTATCTCAGTTCGCAGTAAAAATTCCACTGTAAGTTTTATTTTACTCTCATTTACTACCGCCTGTAAAATAATAAAATTAAAAGTAATACAATTATTCGAATTTTAAGTCAATAGTCCTGTTGTTAAATGATAGTGCTAAGTAAGAAAAGAAACAAAATTTACAGACATTGAATGATTAATCAATCAAATGGAGTACTGACGTTTATACAGGAAGGTTTAAATGAAACCCCTGAAATCCTAGAAATTGGTAGTTTAAGAATTCTAAACTCTATAGTAAAATTGAATATAGACAATATTGTAATCTTCACAATCTACAGGTCCCATGATATATCTAAGTCTGAATTTATATTACATATTAAAATCTTACTAAACATCCCCACACATTTTAAAAGTCATCTCGTAATAGGAGACTTTAATATAAACATAACTAAGAATGATACTTTAAGTCACGAATTTCTTTGTAATCTCCTTGAGTCAATGTTGGAAGGTTCCTACATTGACAACATCTTCATTAAAAATGCATCTGCAGGATATAAGACATACAAAATTGAGAATGGTTTCACAGACCATTTTCATCTACTCATTAATTTCAACAATGTTCGCATTGCTAAGGACCTTCCTGCTAGTCAAAATAACAGTAGCTTCTGCAACAACAGCGTGAAGTACACGCCCAAGTTGCATACAATATTTTTCGATACAGTATACGTAAAGGGCGACATTACATTTGGATTATACTTAATTATACATTGGATTTCTTTAAATTTAATGATTTTAAAAATTAATTTCATTATTTACTTAAATAATTTTAAAAAAATATTGATTTGTGGTATCAAAATTGTGTAATTTATTATTTATGCTTTAACCCGCGTGAAAATATTATATGAGATCTCATATGAGATCTCACATGAGATCTCATGTACAGTTTTAATTAATTAATAAATAATTTATTTTTAATGTAAAAGTATGAATAAAT
>JAYJLV010089590.1:0-13257 GCA_036873485.1 Torymus texanus | reverse complement strand
CGACCATTTGCTTCAAGGCACATAGTCAAACGCCTTTCAAAATGGCGAACTGTGTTCTGCAAAGTTTGTCTCGGAATGACAGCGCATGCTCGACGAATCCTATAATTAATTATATACAAATTAAATAATAAATCATTGCTTAAAGAATTAATTTATTTTAATAACGAAAATGTAAATCCGTCAGTTATAATGAGCGTATGTTAAAGTAATTGAAGCTGATGATGCCAAAACATCAACGAATTATTAAATATATAAAATATAAAGTGCTTAATTAATCATCTATCCATTAAATTTTTAATTTATCGGTGCTGTGATTTTCAGTCATTAAGTTTTATAAACTCATACTGTTGTATGATTAAATGTGGCAATCACCATTGGATTATTAAAAAATATAATTGATTGGGGTTGAAAATTAATGAAAAATGGACTGCTTGTGCTAGTAGTAATATTAATAATGCTCCAGAGAAAATTTTAATATTTCAATATTTTATCGGCTGTACTACCAAAAACTTGTAGTTATATAAAATTACAAATTTACTATACAATGTCGTTTCGGCTTTGTGAATTAAAGGAACTATTGTCACTAACTAGAATATATTATCATCTCAAGTAACGAGGACGGGGATAAATATTTATAGAATATTTAAAAAAATATCATTGATTCATAATAGATGCCACCTTTGAAAAAAGGTATTTGGTTAACAAAGATAATACCATTTATCCTAATATTAAACGTGAGGCAACCTAGACACATTACTGGAAAAATGAAGTGAAAAATACCCTAAATCAAAAGAAAAACAATTATAAATAAATATTTTTATATAAGTTTCATGAAATGAGACGCGCAAGAAAATTCACAATTCCAATCATGTCTGCCATTTTCTCCAAATTCTGTAGTTCACAGCTATGCATGAAAACAGCTATAGTGCGAAGATTTAGCGACTGCCGACTGCATCCCTTCCATCTACTATACGCACCCGGAAAAGTAATGGCTGAAAAGCGTAAGGCCCTGTGCGCATACGCAGTACTATGCGCATACCGCCGTGCGCATAGTACTGTGGGACTCATGGTTTTGGGTGAAAGCGTCGGTGGCGTCAGTCTGTGCCAATCTGCCTTGCGGAGTAGACCGTTCGTCCTACGTTCCCTTTAGACGCGCTGAAAATTTAATTACAGTGATATTTTCTACGTATATTAGTGTTTAAAGTTAAAGTGACCAATACGAATCAATTAAGAAGGTATGTTATTTATTTATTCTTTAAAAATTATAAACCGTAAACGAGCCATAGGGTGTTTTTTTTTTATAAATTGAAGATTTTCGACAGATTGGATAATTAGTTGAGTTATATAAGGATGGAATAATGGAACTATAAAATAAATTTTTGATTTTAATTAATTGCGTTGTTAGTTCGGGTTTGTTTCCGACACGGCTAGCCACGCGCTCTTTTTTACGAATGCAAAATTGTTATAAGTTCGGCGATTATATTACGCGATGTTTAGAATAATTCGAAATACGTATAGTAAACGTATGTGTTAAATAAAATTTTTCGAGAACCTTATTACATTTTTTATATATGTGTTATCCCAGAAAAGTCCTTTTTTCGTTAGGTACGTGAAAATGACTGAAAATAGCACATAACCATTGGAATAAAAATTATAGATCTCTCAATTCCAGATCAAATTAGCCAACTGCTTTTGTTTATGCATAAAACTGAGTGAAGTCAATCGTGAAATAGCTCATATGCGCTGATATGTATTATAAGAATGACATCGCAGTAAGGAGCAGGTAAACGCTTGCAGGCATCGTGTACGGTATAGCCGTAGACGCTCGGGGTTCCTCATCACGAAGAGACTTTTAGGGAAGTAGACGTCCAAGTTAGTCCGTCTGCTATACGAAACGAGTCGTTTGATTTGACCTACGGGTGTAGGACCTCAGTGGTCCTAGTGTAATGCTTACGCGAACCTACGCTGACGCTGCGGCAGTACGAAAGGAATCGTACAACGGCTTTACGGCTTTTCAAACCTTAGCTTAGGCCGGCAGTGGTTTAAAATTTAGAGCGGCTAGAACTCCAACGTTGTAGGGTATAGGCTACTATACCACTACAAAGTCTCCTTCCCTAAAAGTCTCTCCGTGCAGATATAGGTTTTACCATATGGCCGCACAAAATGTCAGCTGAGCGTGTGTACGTTACTATAGAAACTTTTCTTGTCTCTCGCACGGCATTATGATCTTTAGCCGAGCCTAGCTCAACTTATTTGGAACGTGTACTATCTGCGGGTCCGGGATTTTTCTCCAAGTTTGAAATAGGTTTTTAAATGTAGAAATATGGAGAGAGAGAGAGAGGGAGCTGAGTAAATGGAAGTTCTAGATAGTTTTAGGTTTATTCTGAAAAAACTCTTGAACTATTTAACTTTGAAAAGTCTTAAATATCATGCACAAAGTAAAAAATAAAAGTAGAAAAAATGAGCATTCATTTGTTCTTTTAAGAATTACAAAAATGTTGATTACTTCCAAAATTACAAAAGTTTTAAGTAGAGCATTGGGAGTGCACCAAAATATTCCAGCAGTCAACAGTCAATTTTAGAGATTAAACAGAGAATTTTCAATGCTAAATTTTGAACTTTTCTAACTTTGGAGGCATTAACAACCTTTAACTCTTAAAAAAAATATAAAAACGCATTCTAGAAGTTTTTAAAGTAGCACTTTACGCCCCCTATATAGAAAAATATTGTTCGATACACGTGCAAAAGTTGATTCTATACTTTCGCACTTGTATCGAAATAGCAGTTTTCGATACAAGTGCGAAAGTGTTGATTCTAGCACGAGTGTAAAATCATCTTTCGCACGTGTATCAAACAATATTTTTCGATACAGGGGGCGTAAAAGCGATTTTAAAAATTTGTAGAATGCATAAAGTCGCACTTTACACACACTGTATCGAAAACTACTATTTTCCTTAAGGCGGTCTTACAGCTATAGGCCTCAGAGGCAAAAATCGTCTGAAAAAATGAATTAAAATATAATTATTCATAGTAAAATATTATATATTATAAATATAACTAATTTTTAACAAAATAAGTCAAGTTAGAGGTCCTATGATCGTTTTTATCCTGAAACACAGTCCTGTATAAAAAAAAAAACTTTTGCGTAACTTTTTTTGGAGACCGGTTTATGGATTTTGATGGGGTGAAGTGCAAATTATTTGCAATACACCCACCTATGGCACGAAAATCTGGATTTAGAAAAATTTTTCATTTAGTATGTTTTTTATATCAAAAACCATAAAAATTGAAAAAATTAAGGACAAAAAATTATGTTGTTTATACAAAAAACATACTTAATGAACAAATTTTCAAAAATCCAGAGTAAGACCGCCTTAAGTTTTTTTTTCTATTTTTAAAATAATATGTAGGAGTTTTCAAAGTAAAATGGTTACTATTCATGAAGAGGCTTTTTTCAAGACATTTTCAAAATAAGGTTGAATTTTTCGAGCGTAAATGCTTTTTCCCAGTACAAACGTGAGAAAAACCAGGTTTTTCTCATGGGTGGAGGTCAGACAGTGTATTTACGCTTGAAATGTTTAAATTTTCATCCATCTTCTATTTGAATGACTAAAATTTTAAAATGATAATGATTTTGGAAATACTCAGCTCATTTAAACATAATTGATTGTTTTTATATTTATTGGTGCGGTGAATTAAATACTCGAAAAACACGAATTACCATTCGTTTTGCCGGCACGGAAAAGGACCTCTTCATGCACTCATTAAAAAAATAATGGTGTTCAACGATGGGGGGGGGGGAGAAAGTGGCTTTTTCAGACTTGGTTGATGATTTCGGGCTTCTTCGGCGCCCTCTACCCGTGCGTAACTCATCAACCCCGCTAGACAAACCCAATTTTTCCCCCTTGTTGCACAATGTACTATTTCATATTTCTACACATATGAAAACTTATCCCAACGTTTGAATAAAATTCTTGACGTATGGGTAGTACTCTCCCAATTAGAATGAAAAAATTTTTTATACAGGACTATTATTGCCATTTTTTATGGAACATTTACATTTTAATTTTTTTAAGTGTGTACATATATATATATATATATATATATATATAGAGTTAAAAATTATTCTTAATAATTATTGATAATTTTTTTAAAGCTGGACTATTGTGAAATACACTGAACTCATCACCATGGCTATCAGGACAAATTTCAAACCCTTTCCCAACGGTTTTAACTTCAGCACAAGTGGTATGTAAAAAATCCCATCAAATTAATTTACTTTGACTCCAAGTTATAGTGCATGAACCTTTAGATTGGGCATAAAAAAACTCGACATTACCGGGATATATCGTATAGCTCAACGTTGGACGTGTAAAAGCTCCAAATTGAAGTTCGCAGTGCGATGCAGCCGGGTAAGTATATGATACTGCCCGGCTGCGTTGCGTTCATCTACAAGTTGGTACGGTATATTCTAGAAATTTCAAGGTTTCTTATGACCAATCTTGAATCAAGTCGCGCTATGCGAATTCCAGTTTCTTCAATGTTGTGATGATTGTACATTTCTTTCTGTGTAGGAACAGAATATGCGGGGGAGTTCATGACCATTAAGGCATTGGGCCGAGGTGACATGGATGCAATACGACATATACTCAAGTATGAACCCCCCAAAGATTCAGAAGAACTGTGTCTGAAATACAGTAAATTAAGAGAATATGCCGTTCAATGTATACCTTCAGATGATGAGGGAATCGCAATTAGCACCACGCTAAGCCATATACTACAGAGTAAAAATCTCGATACAATAAAGCTGTTAATGAACGAGGTTGCGCAAAGAAAGATCGAATTGAAATTCGAACTACTCTCTTTGAGGGATTTATGCTGGATTGAGGACTTGCAGATGCTAGAAGATCTGGCCCCACTCCTCAAGGATGTGAATAAGCAAGACCAGTACTTGAAAACGATACTATTTTACGCCTTGCAGGCAAATCATATAAATTTGATAAAGACACTTCTCAAGAACGGTGCCAATTTGGACATAGTGCTAAGTACGAAAGGTTATACATTTCTGCATTTCGTCTGTCAAAAGAGCGACGTCCATTTGGAGATAATTCAGATCTTATGCGAACAGTGAGTAAATTTTTCCTATATTAAATGTAGCATCTTGCCTAAAAGAAATAAAATTCTATGTGTGCGTGTGTGTATCTATATATATTATATATTAATTTACTAACGTTTTCCAAACAGCGGAGCCAATTTCGACGTTGAGTGCGAGAACGGATCCACAGCTTTCTTTCAAGCACTGGCAAAAGCCAGACACGAAGTCGCCTTGTACTTATTGACCCACTCCAAAAACAGTTTAACGCCACGATTCGAAAACGGACCGTCGGCATTGCACTACGCCGCGACCAACATGCACGTGGACATAGTCGATGCGCTGATAGATTTAGGTTTGGACGTAAATTTGAAAGCATACGAGAATAAGCAACATTATCTCTTGAATGTACCCAATATGTATACACCGCTATATCGCGCGCATAAGAGTAGACAGATCGAGGTCTATGAGTACATGATCTATCGTGGCGCTAATTACAATACTGCCGACGACAATTACCGTGCTGTCTTTCGCACTATCGTAGCAGACTGGGAGATGCTCAGGCCCGTAAATCAGCCTTTCGACTTCCAGACTGAGGATTTACTGGACTTGAGAAACACTTATCATGCGTATTATCGCACTTGTCGCGTGGAAATGATTAAGATGGGCCATGAAATGATAATTCCGGGCCTGACACTTTTTCAAATTATATCATCCACTCCAGAGGAATTCCTGGAGTACTATGATAAATATGAAAACGGGGATCTGATCGATTTAGTGGAAAAATACGATAGTGACTATCCCTTTTTCATCCCGTACTTCAAGAATACCGTTCTGCGCGGCGTGCAGAAAATATTTCGTAAGAGGAGGGCCGTGAAGGTCATTACTCATTTGCTTGAACTTAAACTCAATATAGCGTCGTACCATATCGCAGAGGTGATTGTTAACCACATGACTCCGTTTGATTTGATTTATTTCAACGATGCCAAATGCATGGACATACTCGGTCCGCCAAATAAAATAGAAGAGGACAAAATGAACGTGAAAACTCTTGCACAGTATATCGAAAATATGGCACAACAAAAAACAATATTGCCCGATATATTCAAAATTTTCAACCAAAATTAAATTCATTTGGCTATTAACTAAAACAAAATGGGATTTATTTAATAGACATTTTTTGTTTGGAAGATTAAGAATTAAGTTTTTGTTGAATTGAGAATACTTTTATATTGTCTTTATAATTTGTTCAGTCAAGATGTATTCATTGGCTTAGTTTTATGACAATCAGGTTCCCTTTCCATTATTATTACAAGAATTTGCAATCGTACATATAATTGAAATTCGAATAAAAAAACTGATTTCATAGTTTTACGCATACCGTTTTCGTCAGAGTGCAAGAAGAGAAGGTGAAATGTACTGCAGATATTCCTGCAGATCACCTTGACTCTCAATATTTAAAAAAATTTTTTTAAAAATCAATAATGGCGATATATAAACGTCTTTGTTTTTTTTTTACAACGGAATTTGCGGTGCAAAACTTTACTATTCCGTTTGTACTTGATTTCGGTCAATTTTTTATTGGACGTTGATTTATTAATTTTATTCTACAAAATATATTGTTTATATGACTTTCAAGTGGTGGTGGGAGCTCGCGCTGAGGGGATATGCTATTTTGCTCTTATTTTTATTTTAGGGTAACAGGACATTCTCTTTGTAATTCAATTCTCTACAATTCATCTATTTACACCATTAAGATTGCTTCAATAGTTTCCATTTTAGAAGCAAAAGACTAAAAAAACGCGATTTTTCATGAAAATTGTTAATAACAAATTAAAAATTATGAATCTCGAATCGAGATCTATGCAGTTTTCATCTACTGACTGTCCTACATGTAATCGCACAGGCGGTTTCTGGTAGTATTAATGTCAAATTTTCGCCTAATACTATACATTTATCTCTCGCAAAATTTGTTTCTTAAAAATTGCTGTTAAAATTATCGAGAAATAAAAATTGTACTTTTTATATTATTGAGTAAAATAAATATAAAAAATTATATTATATATATGAGTGTATCTGTATACTTATGCAAAAATATATGTAAAGCTGTAGCTACTTTTTTTATAACGTTTGTAAATACAGGTACACTCGTGTAGTTTTGAGTGTGATATCAATAAAAATTAGTTATTAACGACAAAGTGTATGATGCATTCTTATTTTTCAATAATTTACACCTATAATAACACAAACTGTATTTACCGGGTCTAATATCAGTCATATTTTACTTGTACCTACTATTGATATTCGAATAACCTAATCATACATCGATAACACAGTGCTCTATTATACCGAATTAATTCCCTCATATAGTTCGCGCTGACGTGGTTCGCATACGTCGCAGATGTCGCGTTTCCCTCAGCCGTTCATTCAAAATGTCAAAATATTAGATAGTAGACGACGTAAGACGACGAGGAAAACACGGCGACAACATGCAGCCAGGGGACCAGCAGTTTATAAACTTTCAGGATTATCCGACCACGAACACAGCGAGTACAGCTCAAGTACATGTCGACCTCGGCACCCCGAATCAACAATTATTCGGCCACATTCAGGGCCATGATCCTACGGGAGCAGATATGATGAGCGACTTGCAGGGGTTTCCTGGTCAGAAAGATGGTAAGGAGGAAGATCAATGAATGATTGTTTCTTTTGTTTTGTTTATTTGCCTTGGAGGTGGAAATGTAGATAACAGATAATGTTCTCTGGGTGATGTTAGCTTTTGTTTGGGTTGTGAGGTTAGGGTTGCCAGTGTTGATTTTGATAAATGTAATAGAATCTAATTTCGCAAAATGACAAGTATTTTAATTTATAATCAATGGTATTACAGAGAAGGAGGCAAGAAGTTTTTGGACTGTCGAGTACTATCAGAAGTTTTTCAACGTGAGCACAAATGATGTGATTGAGAGGTTAAAAAGATCTATGATACCCCATGGGGTAGACAATTACTTATTATCTCAGATCAGACCAAATCCAGATCTTTATGGTCCCTTCTGGGTATGTGTAACGTTAATTTTCACAATAGCTGTGAGTGGAAACATTTCCAATTACCTTCAAACTGCGTGGAAAGAGAATTATCACTGGAAGTACGAATTTCATCTTGTGTCTTATGCCGCTACTTGTATATTTCTTTATGCCTGGTTGTTACCGCTCATACTTTGGGGAGCATTGAAGTGGTCCCAGTCTCAGGAACAAAATACTGACGATGAATTAATTCAGGTAAAGAAATCAATAGAGAAAAAATAGTATTAAATATAGATAGTTTTTGTGTAATCCACAATTTTTGTTATAGAATGATATGTCTATTGGCCTTCTGGAGCTTCTTTGTTTATATGGATATTCACTGACAATTTATATTCCTGTAGCATTTTTGTGGACGATACCATTACCTTTGTTACAGTGGTCATTGGTAATTACCGCTACAGTTTTGTCTGGGGGGGTCTTGATACGATCTCTAACACCAATAATCCCAGGTATTGTGGATACTTTTGATTGAAGTATCGTATTTTCTTTATACAGTGTTAGGGAAAATATAACTTTAGAAAAACTATTTCATTTGCTACAATATAATTATAATTTTTTCAGGAAAACAAAAACCAATATACATTGCGATTATTCTGGGATTACACTTTATACTTGCTATAGGATTTATGATGTACTTTTTCCATGTACCAGACAAATATGTCCCTAGTGTTATTGTAAGTAGTACTACAGCTTTACCTACGACAATGGCACACAGTGTAAAAATTAATCCAGGAATTGAAAATCCAGTTGCACCTGTAAACGGCAATGTATCTTCCAAATCTATTTAAGTTATTTATTCGATAATGCACAGATAGAAGAAAAAGTTGAACAAACTGTGAATATGTGAACATTTTTTCTTCAGCCACTTTTTTAATAAACGTTACCGTAATTATTTATAATGAATACTTGTATAAGTGAAATGTAAGAATAATGTGAAACAAGTTTCTACACAATGATAAGACCATAGTGAAATTTAAATCCTCTTATTGCTACTTTAAAAGTAATTAATTAAAGTGACACATTGGTGTTTATTTCACTGCAGAAGTTTTCTGTTATTGAAAAATTAATCACAATGAAATTTTGTATAATAGTTTATTTTTTGAATAATGTACAGTAAGAAACTTGTATTGACGGTATTAAAATTTTCTAAAAAGGCTTTTAAATAATTGTAAATTGAAATTTAATTTTGTTTAGTTTTTACATAATCCATGTTAATAAAAACTTTATTACATTAAAATTAAATATTTTTTCATCGAGTGTTAATTATGGTAAAAATAATACAGCTTTAGTGTAGGTTCATATAAAGTCAGATCGTATATTTCAAATTATAAATAATTTAGTTTATTTTATTTCCATATATTTACAAAATTACTATAACAAGATGCAAAAATATTACTTCCTTACAATTAAATAATTTAAATAACTGTAGGCACGTAAACGATTGAAACCAACGTTATTTTGATATATATGTAAATTGTTCAATTTTTCAACCATTCTTGAAACAATTCTTTTGATTCTATATAACTGCTTCATTAAAATATACAATACAAGTTTTTATGAATTTTCACAACGTGATTATTTTGAAATTTCGACGTAATACTTTCTATATATAGAAAGTACAGTCACATTCCTAGCATTCTTACTTAACTGTACATATCCACTTGCACTCGTCAATATATCCACAATCGCAGTGCAGAATCTTACAAGCGCAACGACAAGTCGCGCGCGCGAGTCTTTGGTACTTCGTTGCCCTCGACGTTGGTCGGGATGGCAAATATGATTATTTCTCCGTTAATTAGAATGTTTACCCGGTAATTTCGCTCGGCTGTTAACGGGTAATTTAATTTGATCCCTGCAGTCTATTAGAGCTGACGCGAGCGCGCGGAACGGCGCCTACGGGGAATTTCCTTCCGCCCGAGTAGCGCGCGCGCACAGCACAGCTGCGCCAAGTAGGTATGAGAGCCAGAGATGTCAAGATAGAGAGAAAGAGGGAAAAAAGTTTTCTCTGCTTCTTTTGCAGTTCCTCGTCTCTTTCGTCGGCCAGCGAACTTTCTGAAAGGGACGGACCTCAACGACGTCGACGACGACGACAGCGGCGAGTCGATAAGTTCGCGGTAATTGAAACAAGCGATCGAAAGCTTTTATGCAGTCTTCAGTCTGTATTTTTTATGGAGAAATTGTGAGAGCGATGGTTTCTTATTGAGAAGAATCAGTTTAGTGTTAGTTTACTTGATTAAGTTATGAGGGAAATTATATTTTGATTTTGACCTACGCATTATACTTTTAAAGTAGCATTAAATGTTAACAGTCGTATATGAGAAATAAATAATTTCGTAAAAAGTAAAGTAGTAATAAAAAATAATTTAATTAAATATATGCAAGCTTTTGTTATTGAAAATTTACATATGATTTACAATGCTTTCAAAATTTCATTTTATGATCAGTTATTAACTGAGTTAATATTAAAATGAAAAATTAAATATTGCCACAGTATATTTTTTTCGACAAAAATTTAATTCCGTTTATTAATTTCTCAATTTCGTTTACGTTCTCGCCGTAATTTAAAACAAGAATCTAAAACATATAAATTTATAAGTAATCAAAACTCACATGATCAAAAATATAATAGGCGCTTAGAAAGACAAACAACGAAGTTTCTTGACAATTTGTACCTATAATAAGAAGTGTACATATAATCAACACTATTGAGCTTCCTTCATGACAAACCCTTTTTTATGAAACTCTAATACAAGACTCCAAGGTTTCGCTCAAAACAAAAACTTTATTAAAAGTAACATCAACCAATAAAAATTCACTATTTTATATTTTTCTTTTCGTTTTCTATATTCAAACTGCCCAAGAAAAGATAAGGAATCTACATAAATCTGACATATACATTCAATAGTATATTCAATAGTAATCAGGTGTTACATATGAATCTTATAAAAGTTAATCTGTATTATATATCGAAAATAAATTTGCAGCATAACGCAGGAAAAAAACATCAAAATCTTTACTTCTAAACACACGTATAAAATAAAATACTGGTTTCGATTACAAATAAATTTTGCAGAAACATCAGTAAAAGAGCTTTCATTTTAATAATGTCTTCATTACAAATGCTTCGCATCATACATTAAATCACTCGACACCTTTAATCAATTATTCCTTAACGATCCCAAAGTACCACTATATACAATTAGACACCATACAACAGACAATCGACACTATATATATATATATATATATATACACACACACACCTACACCACATCGAGCGGCAATTTCGCAAATTGCATTCCCTCTCTCTCGCGAAAAAGAACACCCGAACTCTCGTGTCTACCACTCCCATACGTATCTCACCACTGAAAAGCTCTCGTTCTCACGAACATGTATAGTGTGTGTGTGTGTGTGTGTATATATATATACACGCACACAGACGACACCGAAAGGGGGAACAATACTACAATAGTCGAAGCGAAAGTCGGCTTTGACTTTGTACAGTATATACGCGCGCATGCAAACATGCTGCTGCAGTGTTTCACCAATATATGCTTATACGTATACACACATATACATACACATTTATACATATACGAATCCACTTAAACGTTCGCACTACTGTCAGTCTTGGGATTCGTCGTAGCAACGGAAATTAACAGCTGACTTCCGTCGTCGTCGAGAACTCTGAGAGGGGGGGAGAAGTGAAAAGTACGTGGTGCAAAAGCGATTCTCCTCCTTCTCCTTCCACATTCTGATGTATCGTCGAACTCACAAGCTTTGCACTCTCTCTCTGAATTCTCCAGCTCTATGCAGGCACAGCTTAGACTTGGATTCCAAACGCATCCCCTTCCGAGGCAGGACTCGATAAATCACAAATAGTCAAGAGTCTGCTAATTTATGCCCGGCCGGGTCGACGCGATGCCACACCGTGCGTTGTTTGGATTTCGAGGAGTTGTTTGTTGGTGGAGGCGTTCGCTTCTGCTGCTGCTGCTGCAGTTTGATGCGGCGTTCTGTTCGTTTTTTGGGAGGTTCGTGAAAGGGTTTTGTGGTAGTTTAAAGAATGGATTGATTTATTTCCTTTGTGGAAGTGAAAAAAACGAGTAAAAATGCAAAATATATTTCGTAGTGTATTGTTAGGCTAAATAGCTTTTTTTTTGTAGGAGAAAATAGAGAATTAGAATGAATATGGTCTATAAATAAAGTTAGGTTTCTAGAAAATGTTTTTTTTTTTTTTTTTTTAACCGTTGTAGTGTAGTACTGCTAATCAGCATTGCAACTTTCGTACATAAGTTTGTCCAATCTTAGATAGTATTAATAAATAGGTTTGGTATCTCTGTATATGAATAAACGATAGTTCAGCAGTTTTCTGAGAAAAATTTTCAGATTCTCAAGTAAAAATCCTTATTATTCTTGCGTATATATACAAAATTATCTTTCAAACGGTTAAATAAAAATATAACCGTACAAATTAAGAACTAACTCAACCCATACTCCACCCTTATTTCGCTATTTTACAAAAAGCATTATCCAACCATTACTTCTCTCTCTCTCTCTCTCTCTCTCTCTCTCTCTCTCTCTCTCTCTCTCTTTTTCTCGCAGCAAACATCTACGTTGCCAGGATTTAGAGCTCGCGTCGACCTAAACAAATGGCTTCCTTAATTCATTAATGCCCCGGCGTTACTGCTGCTACTGCTTGCTGTACTATATACACACACCAGCCTGAAAAGAATGAAAAATCCCCGCGGGCCATACTGTGCGTGTATGCACGCGCTCAGCTACTAACAGTAGACGTCGAGGAAATGCAGAATTTTTCGAATTTCAACGTCCGTATATGTGTGTATATTTTTTTTTCTACGTTTCTCAAGGGAAGAAAGAGTGAGAGAAAGATGTTTTCTAGCACGCGAGTGGTTGGTAAATAAGTAGGTAAATATATACAGAGAGAAGCGTGTAGTATATGTTGTCGAGAGGTGTATGGAAAAAGGGTCGCTGGAAAATTTTTGCGTATCTTATATACACACACACACACACACACACACACACACACACACACACACACACACACACACACACACACACACACA
>JAYJLV010089579.1:0-13259 GCA_036873485.1 Torymus texanus | reverse complement strand
GAGAGAGAGAGAGAGGGAGAGAGAGAGAGAGAGAGAGAGAGAGAGAGAGAGAGAGAGAGAGAGAGAGAGAGAGAGACGCCTTTTTGTATACACTATGGGAAAAAGCTTATTACGTGCGACGAGGGAGCAATGAAAGTACATGGAGCGCATGCATGCATCGCACGGTATAAGGCTGAAACAGCCGACGGCCCTTGGGTTATACACGACGCGCGCGCGTGCGAGAGCACGTGTGTTCCAATCTGGGTCAAGGACCTCGAAGACCTTCTCGTTCGTTCCCCGCTGGGGAGGGAGAAAGAGAGTTCACTCCTCTCTCCGTCCGCTCGCTGATGTGGCTTCGCCTTTCCTTCAGGGCGCCGCATGCTCGCTCACACATTTGCAGAGACTTTTTCGAAAGCTTCCGTTCTCTCTATTTTATTCTTTACGGAGAGAGAGAGAGAGAGAGAGAGAGAGAGAGAGAGAGAGAGAGAGCGAAGGCGAGAGGAGACCGCTTTTCTCTACGGCGCGTATATCCGCTTCGCGAGAGTCCGTGACGCACGTGAACACTTGTTCGCTGTTCCAGAATATGGTGACAGGAGTGAGAAAGAGAGAGAGAGAGAGACCATGGCCGATCTTTTTCATGAATATTTCAATGAGACATCCCCCACTTTCTCCCTCTGGGTCTTGTTTTCATCGTTTTTGTTTACAATCGCTCGCGTGTGACTGTGTATAAAGATACGCGCGTGCGGGTGGTATTGGATTTTCGAATAATAAACAGGGGAAGTGGGAATAGGATTTGGTGGATGCCGCATGTGCGAATGGTGGGGTTTGACGTAATTGGTGATTATAAGGAGAGGAAATGAAAGTAATAGAAGAACGGGACGCGCAGCTTTTACATAGTTCGAACTAATTAAATGAAAGTTCTATAGTGATGATAAAAGTCGGTGTAAATCATAAAAAAAGAAGTAATAATGACACTGAAGACTTTCTTTCTCTTTTGCATTCTCGTTTTATTCAAAGAGTAAAATTATTTTAAAGATCTAAATTTAATGGCCTCGCACTATTTGGAGCTCCGATTTTTTTTTCTTCGGTGACCTTATTTGTAGCTGCATTTAATCATAATGATAGTTTTTTTTTTATTTGTAATGTAAAAAAGAAGCTTGATTTAGACTTGAAAGTTGATTGGGCCGTATTACTTTCAGTATATAAATGATATGACGATTTCGAATTCGACAGAACCTGTTTCGAAATATTTTGGAGATTTAACCCAATTTTTTTTTGAACGACAAATTTAATATCTTGAATGCAATAAATTAATAACAGTCGCTAATTCTTTTTTTTCACAACCAATCAGTATACATTGAATTAAGTTTTAACATATTAAAGTACTACAATATAGTGAAATATTACAACTAATTTCTCTTTTATAAAGTTGAATAATCAAGGCAATTGAAAATTTTCATAATATAATTGGCATCTTTATTAAAATTATTAAATATAATCGACGAAAGAGTCAGATCAAAAAAATAAATAAAAACATTAAATTTAAGCTTTTCGGATGACAATTCTTTTCCTTCCCAACCACAAATATACGAACAAAAAATCCTGATTAATGACACTCGATATTCTTTTCAAGGCTACTATAACCCAATAAATTGCAGTGAAAGTACGCGATTTTTTTCCGTTCGATACGATATTTCGTTTCTTTTTTAAAGAATGCTTTTTTTATTCCTTATCTCTGTCATCCGTCATTCCCCCAATACAAATGAAAATTTCCGAAACTTAATGCTCGCATCGTAATGGTTTTACATATCCTCTCAACAATAATTCTTCAACGTTCTCGCAAATCTAAAGTACAATCACACTTTACCACATACTTTACGACAATGAGGCAACTCTTGAAAATTCTTTCAGCATCAACCAAATAAAGTATACACCCTCATATATGTCACTAAATTTCCACCGCTTTACTAACCTTCTATACAAATTACACTTTATCGCCAATAGTCTTCTAAATAATTCAAAAAGCGTGGCCGGTAACTGAACATTATCGCACATTATAGTACTTCCAAACTCCGGCTTCATTATTCCTCTATTATACACACCGCTTCTTTTTTTTCATCGTTCCCCGCGTATACATAGCGGAACTCGTTCTTGAGAAACACGAAAATTAAGTATACAATGGCGCCCAAAAAAAAGAGGTTCCGCAATTTATCGGATTACTCTCGACTGGCTGAATTCTCAAATCGTAGAGACACACGTGTCCGTTTGACACTGGTATGTGTTTCGCATCATCGCAGCATATAATAGTCCGACTTATCACAGGTAACTTTCTATTGTCAGCTCGTCTTCCATATAGCTTTTTTTTTGCAGCAAAAATTACAGGCCTTTGACATATATGCGGTACTCGCTTCAGAACCTCACCGCTTCTTATTACTATACGAATTATGTACAGCGGTAGGTAGGTACTTACACGCGTCGACGTTTACCTCGCACTCTTTCTCATGTAAATGTAAACGCGCGATAACCGCACGTGTTTTCTTTCTCTCTTTTCCGCTCTCTCGATGTTCGTCAAGTTATTGCGCAATCGATATATATATATATATATATAATATGTATATGTACGTAGAGGCTGAAAAGGATCAAACGAGTCATGCGCGCGTGAGCGCAAGTGTATCAAAGTTCGAAAACGCTGTGATCCGTGCATGTTAAATGTGTAACGAGCTCGTGAATTTCGCGCGTTCATTGGCCATTATGTAAATTGGGTCGTTTTTCATAATTCAGCCTGGCATTAATTGTGGATTAATGCAGGACACGTGTGTGTGTGTGCATATATATACGTTCGAATAGAGGTATACGAGTGTATATAATATATTGTAATGTGTACGGTAGCCGAAGGTGTGGCGCGTCCGCTGCCTATATGCTCGGTCGTGTACGAATTTCGAACGCTCGTATATTTTTTCTTCGACAGGTTATTTTGTATTATGTATATATGCGTCACTCATTAGGGTATTTTATTTTTACTGTGTCAATTGATTTTCCAAGTTTTATGAGGTAAATGCAGATTATTGTCAGTGCTGCAAGTAAGTATAACTTATAAATAGGTTAATTGCTTTTAATGCATTTTTATTCTTTAATTATACTGAAGCACAGTACAGTTATTTTATGTTAAATTATCTTGTTCCGTTCCGACTATCTTGCGGTTTCAGATTTTTAATAAACATGATATAAAGTTTCTCTGAAAGTATAATAGCTTATTCCATAAGTCAAATTCCGATTAATGAAATTGGATACGTGTAAAAGTAATTTAGGTTCTTGTGAGAGAAAAAAAATTGCTACCAATCCATTCACAGGTGGCTTCATCATAGTAATGTATTGATTCATCGTGATAATTTTGAATAGGGATAATTAATTTTCTAAAAATAGGGTAACTCTCTCGCAACCATCATCGCATATAATATTATGATCATGACCTCGAGTCACGAAAAGTGAAATTCTGGTATCTACGGTCGGGGCACGTGTGCACACACAATGCATTGAAACAATATTTGCATTGAAACTGTTTTAAAAAAAATATTTAAGCACAACAGAAATGTAGGAACTTGAATTTAAATTTAATTTTGATATTTGGGATTGAGTGGTACTTTAAAAAGTTTGTATGACAACATGATTTATTTTGGAAATTAAATACCAGAAAATTCGTTAACTTGAACTAAACTAAAAAAAATTAGTGTACGAGTTAATACCTTCTTCAGTCAGTTTCCTAGATAATTTGTCTTTCATTAAATCCGTTCTATCCACAAGTGACGAAGTTTATCTTATAATAAAGTTTATTTTCTAACAAAAAAGTTTTGAGTACTATTAAAACAGATTGTTTGTATTTTAAAAAGCCAAAAAATCGTTATAAAACAAAACCTCATCTAAAATCGAACAAATGTTAACAAGATATACTCAGGTTCAATCAGAATGGCAAGGCACGGGTATTGTCGAATAGTTAAAAACTGACCAATTTGCGATTTGAATATTCAATCAGCCATGTGCCGCGAGGAAGGCCATTAATGTGTGCATACAAATCGCGGTCTTATTGGGGCTTCTGATAAATATATTTCCTTCAGAAAAAAGTTAGTGGTCAATTTTTTCTCCCGGAACAAGATACCTATACCTGGTATTCGAACCCGGATTACAAAAATAGGAGATCGGTCCCTTTCCTCTAAGCTACGGCGACTCTATATTTTGTTTTTCTATAAGGTATTAAAAGATGTTGTAACGCCTAAACCACTGTGCTACCGATCGCATACTTATCTGACATTACTTGAAATGCCAATATGCAGATGTTCCCACAGGACACGAACTATATTGATCTTCTTTTTTTGCTACCGATCGCGATTACAATTCTAGGAAAGGCGATACTTCTTTCAATACTTAATCATTGCTCAGGTTTTCATTCCCAAAATATGAGAAACTCTGGTATTCTTTTCTAAGTGCAGATAGTTCATGATAGAGCCCTACACAAAAAAAAATTAGCATACCAACAGCAGGAAGCAGTACATCAGTCGCTCTATTTGTCAAGCTGTTCATGCACGATCCTTTATAGTGCAACAGCTTATCAATTTTGTACTACTGCTGCTGCTTGGAAGCAGAACAGCATATTGCAGTCATCCTAATGTATAGTAAGGTTATTCTATTCGGACAGCAGCTATACACGAAGTCTCGGGAAGTGGTTGCACTGGCATAGGTATATACAACGTATAAATATCGACATAACGAAATTTAACCTTGTGCTTTTCTGATCCTGATGGCTGTGAATATACGGAATCCCATATACTATAATATCCCTTAGGAATATCGTGCACAGTAGACGAATGAAGAAGAGAAAAGATTGAAATCCAACGTATAGATTATCGGAGTCTCGTCTAATTGTGGGTTCTTGAAGTTGAAAGATATTGTAATTTTAAAGTACATATAATGACAACGATAAAATGAACCGAGCCTTACATATTATAGGTATCTTGAGAATCAAAGATATAAATTTTATTTTATTATATCAACGTGATAAAGTTTGTGACATTGAAAATTCAAATGACATTTCATTAGAAACTGTAGGAATATTTTAATCTTACGCATAACTTACGCAAAAAAATACATCTAGGCAATATTTGAGAAAACTCATGTTCTGATAAAGTTTTAGAAACGTATATGTGCAATGAGACACCGTTAAACTTTCAAATTTATGATTTAAAAGAGTACACTCTACACACGTATACACACACAAAAATATAAAATTTAAAAGAAAGTGAAATTTTTACTATTTAAGCTTTTTGCAGAAAAAAATGATAATGCAATCTCGAAAAGATTTTTAGTCAAATTAGAAATCCGTTATAAATAAGTGTCAAATTAATGTACTGTTATAAGTACGTAATACTTGTAAAACACGAATATTATAACAGGTATCTCATTTTTAAAGATTCTTATTACAAAAAATGATTACATAAAAAAAGATAATTGATGCGCAGTATCTGATGGATATGATTATAAAAAGATTCAAAGCCACGTCATTCATATTTAAGCAAGTGTTGGAAAGAATAACATCAGTCATAAAATCGTACAAAATTAATTGAATATTTAAATTTGAGAAGATTAGAAACTGAGAGAAGTTTGGAACGGTTTTTTTAATTCGGAAATTGGAACAAAAGTATATTTTAAATAAAAGAAATTAAAAAGCTTTATTGGTTTTGAAGTATTCGATAATGAATACAAATAAAATGATTGGAATTGTATTGTATTACTAATGACGCAATTTATTTAACCATTTACAATATGAATTAGATGAAAAAATATCTTGTTCGTTGACTTTAGAAATAATAAATTACAATATATTATTTTAAATTAAAATCATGTTACTTTAAAAGCGATCATTGAACTAAGTATTTCTAAATCTCAAATATTTACATGTTTACATAATTGTGATAAAAATTTATCAAATATATATCGTATCTGTTTAGAATTTATTTCGTAATTTATTACGTAAAATACATTTATTAAGATAGTGCGTATATCGATTTATGATTTGAAATTGTACTTCTTACTTATTTTTACTAAAATTAATCTGATTTTTAGTGATATTTATCCTTATAAAAGACGCTTATATCATATTGCGATTAAAGAGAAAAGTTAACGGTACATTATTTGACTTGTAAAAGAGGATATAAAACCTGTATTTTGATACTAAAAAAAAATTTAGATTTTATCCCATCAATAGATTTATACGTATATGTGCGTGTACACACATTATACACAGTCTTTCTTTTCACAGAATAAATATATCAACTATTAAAACTATGGTTATACTTGACCAATATAGAATTCAAGTTTTACTTTATATATTCCCATATATCACAACAAATGAACTTTTTTTTATTCACATACTTATACCTGTCAATAATAATTTAAATAAAATCTGGAATGTAACTAAAATCTCCAAGCCTAATAAATACTATGCTAAACTAGCGCATATTCATATAGGGGTGAGTGGGCCATACGTGGTACCGTAACTTTGAAGTAAGAGTATTATAATAAATTTAAAAAAAGCAATAACCGAGTTATGAAACGAAAAGTGAAATTTGTCAAAATACTTTATGTGCTCCACGCCCTCACTAACGAGCATTCGTGGTATGCGGGCGGGGCACTAGTAGCACACTCAATATGAATTACAAATGATGGATTTCAAGATTTCTGAAAAGGAGAAAAGAGAATTTTTATAACTGTAAACAAATTGTATAAATGGAAAATAACAAATTGTAAGTACTCTGATTATCTTTTGGAATAGGTATATAGTGATAACTGCGTCTTTTAATTAACATTTAATATACGATTAATTACATTAAGTTTGAAAGATGTTTATCTTTATTTCTTTGAACGTGATTCTTTGAAAAATATATATTCAAACTATAACAATTATATCTACTGCAACGGTTTCTGATTTTCTTTTGTTTTAGTGCGATTACTATATTATATTGATATTCTATATATAAATCTTTGTTGTATAATACCTGCATAATGAATCGAACAAGGATTTGCAAACTATGAAATGCATCCAGTTTTTAATAAGAATTATACATATTTCTATTAATTGCTACGAGAAAAATAAAAAATAGAGTTAATCTCATTTCTCCGCTGATAATTTTATCAATATCATATTTTATAAATAACAATTGTTATACGTTTGCTCCGCGATCAGCGGATTATTAAGTAGAAAATAAGAAATATTTCAATGGATAAAAGTAGCTAGACGTATACTTTTTACAAATTTCAGAAAAATTTACAATAAAATATACATATTCGAAAAACGAATGGAGTGAAACTAAAAGCAACGTTAAGATTTCTCTTATATGTATACAGCAGTGGGCTGGCTATGTAGTTTCTACTTCGTTCGATCGTCCGAGACGGGAAGAAGAGCGATATATCTATATAGAAAGAGAAAGAGAACGCGAACTGGAGAAAGAGATTGTTGGCGAACTCGGCAAACATCCCGTATAACCATCGGCAGCTATAGTCACGTGCGCGGGTGAAGCGTGCACGTGTGCGTATAATGTATACATATATATATACACATCCAGTGGCGCATACTCGAGGGGATCTCTGCTACTATACTTCTCTATTACTTTTCTATCCAGTACACTTTCCTTCTCGCATCCACACGTCTGTGTGTCTACATACGTGAATTTTTCGTTAAACTCTTACATTAATT
Source organism: Torymus texanus (assembly GCA_036873485.1). Lineage (NCBI taxonomy): Eukaryota > Metazoa > Arthropoda > Insecta > Hymenoptera > Torymidae > Torymus > Torymus texanus. The sequence continues at coordinate 5,536 of JAYJLV010089579.1, read as the reverse complement.
GTGCTATATTCTTTTGTCAAGTGAATTTTTGCGCGTGGAGTTTTCTCAGCCGCGATTATATTTACACGACCGACTCCTTACTATAACTCTACGCTAATGGTATAATGCGGATCCTTTCTGCAATATAACAAAACTCAGCAAAAGTATACACACGCACACACACGTCTTGTATTCAAGAAGAATTTCCATCGATAAAAGCCTCAACAAAACGTAACGCAGGTGTCCAATGTTGACGACGTAGAGACTCTCAAAACGAGCTTGAAACGGGATAAATCTATAAGGGGTCAAAGACACTTTTTCCATTTCTACATAACAGCGCCGGAGAAATGGAAGAAGATCGTTCATATAGCGTACAGGTATATAACTCTACACCTGAATTAAAAGATAAAAAAGAAAGATCATTCTCATTTACACTGAGTAGCAGCAGCAACAGCAGCAACGTGCATTACTCGGTGCGGATAGGATAGATCGGTTGATCGAGAGTATATATATACCGTCGTTACTGCGCGCGCGCACGAGAGAGGAGAATGCCAGAACAGGGCGTGGTGTAGTTGGGTGTACTGTGTATGTATATATATATATACAAGAGACCGCTGGTCAGCTTGCCTCGGCAAGGCCGTTCGTGTTCCGGTTTTGGAAAAGTCCGCTCGCTCGTTCAGAGAGAGAGAGAGAGAGACAGGCGACCGCGCCGATTAGAATGCCGATACCCGGCGAGCGGAGAACGATACTTTTCCCTGCGCGCGCGATCCGTTTCTTTTCTATCTCTCCAGCGGAGCATAGTTTCTCTCTCTCTCTCTCTCTCTCTCCCTTTCTTTCTTTTCTCACTCCGGCAGCTATAGATTTTTGAGTGACTCCTACCTCGCTCGACCGACTGGATATTCTTTCGCGAACGTTACGAGTGCCGTGGTTTTGTTGGGAAATTGCGGGCGCTTGTGATCGATTGACTACGCGGTGTTGGTCTGAGGTTTTCTTTCAAAATTATAGCCGAACGTTTTGCCTGTTTTTTTTTTTTATTCTTTTTTCTTGGTGATCGTGAGTGTCATTCGCGTGTTTTTGATCAGTTATAAAGCTGTTTTTGGAAAATGAGAAATTCTGGTTCAGATAATCCTATCTTAAAAAAGAGATGACAGGATGTTGGGAAGGATTTAAAGAAGCAATGCGATTGGTTGATGGTTCAATATCCGGTCTGAATAGCGTCAAAATTCAAAATGTTCTCTGATATAAAATGAATATTTTGATATATAGAAATTAATTAAATGATTTATGTATACATTTGAGTAAATCAATAAAATTAACATTAAATTAAATTTAGTTACAAAATAAATGCTTTTACGATGTGTTTCGTAACCTTAAAATTTAGAATTCAAATCTATTATTTAGTATAAATAATCTATTATGCTTTCTGAAAGATATAATGTTAATAAAAAGTACAGTAATGAAGTCTAAAATATTTTTTGATCCCGTTTCTATGAAACAAGTGAAGCGCGCGCAGCGCGTATGGATATATGACTATAGTATAATATATAATAGCATAGAAAAATATACGTAACGTTTCGTTTGATTCGGTGTTTGGCTCTGTATTGGTTGTTGAAGAAAAATCTCATTTTAACAGAGAATAATGCACGAAAGTTGTGAAAGTAGTTTACGGACAGCGAGTTATAGTCATAATTTTCTATTTACCGTCGGTTAACTGATTTTTTTCGAGCAAGTGCTTATATATCTGCTGCTTTACAATGCAATATAATAATGACGCTTGCGTATATATGTATACGTATAACTGTCGAATAACAAAGTAAACTTTCTATAAATAAACCAACAGAGGTCTTTCGCTCTAAAATGTACAATTCAGCAGTGGTCATTAATCATTCCTATATATACGCATTCACGCGTCACTACGCTTATATTCCTGCGCGCGTTATGGGCCAGAGTATATTTTTGCTTTATTAGCATCGTGATATTTCAGTTTTTCGAACTATATTTACTTGTCTCCAAGGAACAAAATCGACCCCTTTTCTGCCTCTTTTTCCCCTACTACCAATACTTTACAGATATTCCCTTATTGTCTCGACAAACATGCTCTATACAAAGCTGTTAAGAACGATATTAAACCATTTTAATATTGGCATCCATAATAATACGATCATCACTCACAGATCGAAAAATTGATTTGCCGAAACGAATATATAGATATATCCAAATCATTTCTCGTCGACCGCAACCGATGTCAGGCATCACCACCTGGAAAAACCGCATAGCAAATATATATATAGAAGCTGTGCTGTTCTGTGACCACGCCGACGATATATATTTACACACACCTATAGCGTAAAAGAGAGCCACTATATGTATGTGCGCCCGCAACCGACACGCCCTGTGTCTTCTGTGTCACGCGGTTCTTGTGTTCCTATCTCGGCGATTTGTAGTGCTGCGCGGCAAAAAAAAAAAGAGAAAAAAAGGAACGCGCGAAGGCAAACGCACTGGTTTCTGTGCGCGCGCATTCACTAGTTCGTGAAGTGTGTAGATTATGGGTATACAGCGTTAGTGTTTGGTGGCTCGCGGTTTAGTAAGTGTTGGGGATAATGTGCTTTAATTACACTTAGAATTATTACTTCTTGAAAGAAGAAGCTTTGTAACGATGAAAAAAAATTTTTTGAGAGAACAAATGGTTAAACTGATATTTTAAGGCGAACTATGTTGAAAATTTTTTTTTTCAGTCTGTACGTATGAGTGTGTGTGTATGTAAACTCTCTATATCTCGAGAACCAAACCATCGATCTTCGTCGGTCAAAGTTTATTTTCTTTGTCTCACGAAAAAAAAAATCGGCACCATCATTGATTTAACAATTGATAGATTTTCTTTTTTTATAATCAATAAACGATTTCGAATTTTTCGTTTTCTTGATTTATACATATGTAGGAGTCAAAATTATTTACCAGTCTAAATTTATTTTTAATGGTCTTTAAATTACTTACATTTACGTTTTTTAATATTTAGGTTATCATTCATATTGCATTTGTTATTGAGAAAAATGTTTTTAAAATTCATAAATTAATTTCTTAAAAACTACGTAGTCAATTGACTTGAAATTTGAACCACTTGTTAAACTCATTTGATAAAAACTTTTGTTAAATTTTCAAAATATTACCTTTATTTGTTATTCAGAAAAACGTTATTTTCGAAAAATATCGTTTTCGATGTTGCGCGACAACAGGAGTAAAAATTATCCGATAGATTTAAAAATTTAGCACATACGTAGCTTTTTTATATTATTAGGCTTAATTCGTTGGCCACAAAAATCTGACACTTACGAATGAAGATATTGGAGGTTAAATATTGTTTTTAAATATTTTTCATTTGTTTTCGAGATAAATTTTAGAAAACATTTGCAGAAGACAAATGTTAGAAAATCAAACGTCATCATTATCTTGCAAGAGTATGATACTAATTTTTAAAATCATTTTTAAAATCATTTTTAACGTAAAGAATTTATATAATAGTACAACAAATTAAGTTTGAGGAAACTACATGCCAATGAATTGGCAGCGGTTTTCAAATGGTTTAAGGAAAAGTTTAAGTCAGCGTTGTTTTTATAAAGCCTATAAATGTTTTTACTCGATCAAAAAGTATATTTCAATTGAAAAGAAAAAAACTTTTCTAAGTCTCTCGCGGTAACTTTAATCAGTCAAATTTATCTTTTCTGCTTTAGGATGTTTATCGATACCAATTAACGTAGTAATTCTAGAAATAGATTTTATTCTGTTTCTGGGTGATTCTCTTCTTAAAAATAGCTCCATGAGCTTATTAATGTCGAGGAAAAAAATGAGAAAGTCAATCGAAATCATCAATCAAAAATGTTCACTGTCCGGAAGCAATCTGCCATTATTTCTGATCGATCGATCACGACAATTCTGGACGTTTTTCTGTTTCTTATCACCTTAATACTGATCTTAAATAACATTCTTCGATAATATCGGCTAATGTAGACGCGCATACTTTAACATTGACTCTTGTGACGTAACTCTCTGCGTACGCCGAAACTTAGAGCTCGTAATAATAAGAAATCGTTAACGTTTAAAGGTAGTTAAACATCGAAAAAGATAACTTTTTAAAATTGTAAATATCAATTCAGGTACAAAGATAATCATGTTTTCTGGTATTTTGGTTATGTAAAACGATCGCGTGAAAAGGTTTTTTCACAATTTATCGCGCCGATATTCTATGAATGATGAAGTCACTTTTATTGCTGCTCAATTTTAAACGTAAAATACAGTTTCGTGGAAAAGTTGCTAATCGTCTGAAATTACTTATCTGTTAGTTTCAATTTTCAAGGAAAATAGATAAAAAATGAAGCTATTATCAGGTGTATATAAGCACAAGTTTTCTGCCACATTGATATTTAAAACATTTATACGTTTACTCTGAACATTTATCATTGATCCCCTTTATCAAATGTTAACACTTTTATTTAAACACATGTTTCTTTGCCTCTTACGTAAAAGATGCATATTGCATAAAATTCGTTATAATGAATAACATTTACCTATTCAAAACAAAATTTATTAAATACAGTGTATTAACGCGTCATGGCAACTTCTCCAGACAGTTTGCCAGTAAAAGAAATATTTTTGTCTTTCCAATAGGTTCAAGAAGAAAAAATGTTCGATATTAACAAAAAACATGAAAAATTTAAAATAATAACATGTGAAAGACTCTGCATACATATTGTATTGTCTATAATATATCTTACCTTAATTAAGTATATACCATTAGTTAGAAAATGTAAAAGCATTTTACTTTTTACAGATGGTAATTAATTTTGAGCTCGAGATATAAATTGTAGAAAGTTTCAGTCTATTAGTAGTCTATTATCAATAGATTATTAATCGCACAGTGTTCTCTTAAATTAAATTTAATTTCGGTGTCGCAACGTCACTCTCATACATCGAGTGCCGGATATGTAATTATATATATACATATGTATATATACACACACACACACAAGCGCGCGCGGCGACGCTGTAATGCAGAAGCATTGGATAAAGTTGCCTTTACGAAGCTGAATTTTTTTCTATGTAAAATAGACAGCATATAAGGTTTTGTGATAGATTATCCGTGTACCAGTACTGATTGGAAATTCAAGTATATTAAAGATTTTTCGTGCTACGCGGTCCAGTGGAATTTTCGAATAAAGTGAAAGTTATCAAAGCCATGAGATAAGGCAATAAAATAAAATAAAATAAAATATCTATAGTCATAAAATAATTTTTTGTTTCGGATTTACACTTGTTAGACAGGTCCTAAAAGATTCAAATAAATCTTACTACCATTTTTAAATAAAAGTTTCATTGACAATAAGCACTCGCTCGTAGTTTTCTTTTTTTTCTTTCTAGCTTTTGACAATATTTTAAATATATTAGCATATTATTTTCGTCGACTTTTCCTTCAATCACTAAACATTTATATATATATATATATATATATATAAATATCTATACACGTTATTTGCGGGAACTCAACCCCTAGTCTGCTCAGAGT